>NW_019059763.1:202018-265479 GCF_000696155.1 Zootermopsis nevadensis
AGAGTCCGTGTAACCGGGAACCTCGTACGTCTGTTACAAGATCCTGTCTGCTGGTGGGTTGTGGTGTAATCGGCGTTGACTCTTATGCTAAAGGGTCAGTTATATTTATTATGCTGTTGTTTGTTTAGATATGTGACAAAATGACTGCTGTTAGATAAAGAATGCAAACATAACGGGTAGGTGGTCACCATGCCTGCTTGGTTTTCGGGAGGTCGCGGGTTAAAATCTCGTCTCGACGACCGAGTGTCCTTAAATAATTTCTCTCAGTCCCTCCAGACATGTTCCTAGATGATATTTTTAGGTAGGCCATCATCGTTTCCTTCCGTATCCTTTACAAACCATTATTGATAAATCGTTTTATTATTCAGCAGCGTATAATCTGTGCTACTTTCATCGTCGTGAAATGGTATGAAATAGGTAAATTTAAAAATGAGCGTGTGAACATTTGACGCACACATATGTTTCATTAGCTGAAACAGTGGAATATCGTATGACAAAAGAGTAGTCTGACAGCGATACTAACAGGTTATGCTCGAACATAGTATGGAATTTGAATCTGGGTCTTTCTAACTTAATATCGCATATGCGAATAATGCATTAGAATGAAACATTCCTAGAATAACAGGGATCTCACGCACAGCATGGAAAATTGTTTTAAACCCAATATAATTACGTACGCCACGAAGCCTAGGTTTGTGGCCAGGAGACCACCGATGTAAACTCTTCAACTTTATTTACATTTTTAGGTCTATAACACGCTGCGGGAAAAGTAAATTATCGGATAATCGAGTGTTTCTGTAGCAGTTGAAATGGAGAATGTTTGCAGTCATAGTGATAATGTAGCTGAAAGGAGGCAAGGATGTGGTTAACAGTAAACTTGGCGCTGGGAGATGAAGGGTTGAGAGATAGGGATGTCTGTTTGTGTATGCGCGCATAAGAGCCATCAATCAATCACCAGCAACACGTTGCTTGCTGGTAGCAGGCGTTCTCTCGTTATTACTGTCTGTACCCTGAGTTCCGACCCTGTGGTCGTCTCATCTCTTCTCTTTCACATAGTGGCTTATTGGAATCCTCTTCTCCTGTCGATATAGACGACTGACCATCTACCAAGATGGGTAGACACACATCAGCTTATATATCCCCCCGGGCAGCTTTGCTATCGTCTCTGGAATTACTTGTTCTTTAGTGGCCATTACTTCTAACCAAGGAAAGCCAAGCGCTCAGAATTGAATAACGAGCAAAGGATAGCTACAGAAACTTTCGATTTCTTATGTTTCTTCGTGGTCTTCCTTGTAGTAGGGGTAAAAGCAACTGTCATGTGACAGAAAGAGTGAAAATTTACATCGTGTTCTTCAGTTGCACAGCGGTTATAATTAGTTCTGTGCGGTTTATATATTTAATAATTTAAAATTGTCAATTGACGACTGTTTTGAATTTTTTTTTTCCCCCAGATGGAATTAACATTTGGAACTCGGTGTACATGTAAGAGCTGATAGGTATTGGCTTAGGAAATCGGAAATAATGGGAAAATTTTCGTGAGTTAGAGTTGCTGAAACGTTTTTGGATGAGTTTTGTCAAATCCCTCTTCATCGTGCGTTCACTTTGTCGAAGGATGTATATTAATGAAAGTGTTTAAAGGAAGTCGGATGGGGAATGTAGCACGCGTAGGGGAGTTCAGAAATGCTTTGAGATTTGTGGCCTAGAAGCATCACGGCACTTGAAAGAACTAGATGTTGATGGATGTATTAAATCGGGTCTTTATTTAGTAAACATTTTGTTATCTGATTCTGTATAATCTAAAGAAAAGTAAGTCATGTGATATCTTTGTCCTTTCATTCTATAAATATTATTTAAAATAAATAATTTATCTGTTACTATCTGAACAGTATATGCCATTTGAGACAATTTACGTGCTTTTTTAGGGAATCCATAAAATTTCATATTTCTATTAAGAACAGATTAATGGCATTCAAGATAATTATAATTTTGTTATATTCAACTCGAGTAATTAAGCTAAATACAATGGAACTTATCACCCAATTCTTGTTCTGAAGAAAAAAAAACATCACAGTATGTCGCTTTTACCGTTTCATAGCATAACAGTCCTCTCCTTTACAAACTCTGCTCTATTGTTATCGGCTTCGTCACGCGTTGTCCCTTACCGCACGCAGAACTGGAACTGTGTATTACCATACATCACGCGCAACAATAGGATTAGAATGAACGAATTAACTCTTTTATTTCTAGAGTAGTGGTGCAGGAAGTAAATAGGAATTGGGGGGGGGGGAAACAAAAAAACAAAAGAATCCTTTTATGACGCCACTAGCAACGGAACAAAACTGTGAATTTATAAATAATCCAGGCTGTAATTTTAGCCTTACAGCTGTGGGCTGTAGAGGACGCAAGTGTCATATCAAAAGTTAAATAAAAGAGTATCTTTGGTAGTTACATCTCTGGGTGGGGGGGGGGGTTGTAATGTTACTCTTTGGCACCAATACGGAAGGAAAAAATCCCGCATAAATTTATATCAGTAACTCCGAATGCGACAAATATAATTTGTTTGCCAGCTATTTCTTTCTTTCGACGTTCAAATATTAAACGTTTATGACAAAAATGCATATGTGTAAAATATCATTGAAATCGTCACTCAGTACTTATTTTAACCTTTTCTACATTTAATTTCCCCAAATATTCACGATTATTGCGTTAAAGGAGTATTAACAATTAATACTTTGAAGCGCGAAGTTGATTTAAATAATATTTAAAAATTAATTTCATACCGCTAAGAAAGCACAACACTTCTTCATCACAAAGATAACTTAACGCTTTTTAAGCAAATAATCGTTTAAGTAAAAAGTTTCTTGGATATTATCCATCGTCTAATAAAATAATAAAATTTAACGACGTTTCGGATGTAGAGTCCCATCTCCGTAACGTCGTTCAATTGAGGAAACATACTGATTTTCAAAGGACAGAAAAATCTTTTTCAACCTATGTAGTATAAATGAAATTTATATTCACGAAGAAAGTAGGAGGTATGTTTTCACGTGTTTAATGTAAAAGTATAAAAATTAAAATTCATACAAAATTATTAAATGTACCTTCTGTTTTCATATGTGTTAATCTAAGTTTCATACTGAAGATGGAGGTTCTTTGAATAGAAAGTGCTTAATAATCACCACTGGTACGAAGATGAAAAATCAATTCAAAATAACTTGAAATCATACTTAAAACGTTCATGCTTGAACCAAGTGAAAAAAAAAAAACTTTTAGGGGAGAGTGAGAGGCCTCCTTGTGAGTGGTTTCGGTAATCAGGGAGCGCTTAACGCGAACCGGAAACTATCGGGGTAGTGGCAGTCGGAAGCGCCCGGGGGATTTATGAACAAGTTACGGACGTGACTTGCATACACACCACTGCCACCCCTGACGCCCTCCGACTACAAGGCCACTTTGCACCCTTACTGCTGCTTTTAATACTCTCCGTGTACATGAAAATAAACCTCGTTTCAAAATTGCATTATTTATTAGACTCTCACAGTCTAACTCAGTACCCCTCCCTCTTCCACCCCCTGCAGTGCAGCTGTCACTAAACTTATTGGACTTCATACATAACTTCATATACAAATTGCATTATATAAATGCCATAGGGTCATTTGTTAATAAGGCAAGGAATCGGTACGTATTTCTGAGTCGTGTGAGTCCTTGAATCAGACCGGTGAATAAATTTAAAATTACCTCCGCGTCTAAGCACCGCGTTGTGGAACACAGGGAACTTTAAGGCATATACTAAAGACTATTTTACTAAATGGAGATAGGTAATTAAATTTCTCGCTTCGGACGTTTTAACTGTATTGATAGACCAACCTGTATGCATTTCACAGGTGCATCGCACGTATAAAACTACCAAAGAACGCGACAATCAACCCCAGGTTTCTCACCAGTATGTTAACACCGGAATAGGGGTATCTCTGTCTTCCATTTTCATGGTTGAAGCAGGGAATTTACTCCATCGCTTAAGAGTTTTAGTGCTGTCAGCTGTCAGGGGTCTGTATTCCTCCTACCGCAGACGTAAAGAATTTGCGAATGATTTTGAATCGATTATCGCAATATTAATAATAATATTTATTTGATATTTGTAATTAAAACACAAAGTTTAATTATTGAAGCTGATTTACTCCTGTTAGATGATGTATAATAAATACTGTGATGGTTTTAATGTCTGTGTAGACGATGAACTAAGCGATACGATTACAACTTTTGCATTTACAGACAATACTAAATTAAGTAACTATATTTTTTTCTCGTGCCTTCTTTCTGCCCGTGTTTTCACCAAATGAGTTTTCATTAAGTATAAATACAGTGTATAAGCTGGCTTCTCATTAATATAACTAAATGAGTTTTTCATTAACTCCAAAACATAAACTATTTTAACGTGGGAGTCCGTGGCTTTAGAACGACTCATAAACCATACATGGAAATTTGACTCTCGAAGCACTAGGAAGAGAATTAGTGAGATAGCAGAGCAGTGACGAATCCTGTATCATACTGGAGCTTAATGTAATAATCGAGTGTTTTCATTGTTCTCATTTGGTAAACTGCTTTCATTATAATTTGAGTTCCATGTGAGTGGTTGAAATGATATATAACAAGAATAGTCCTATTATATATAGTGTGCCCCACGTATTACCTAGAATTGTTTATTTAACTGAATTTTCACCTTTAAATTGAACTGTGTTGCTGGGTGGAAGGAAAACAGACACACAAAATTTATGTGAATCGCTACGGAATATCATAATATGTTCCTGTTTAGTCGTAATGTACTTTATTTCCACAGTTACTTACGTACTTTGATTATAGTTCACCACGTACACTGTTTACGTCAAATAACATCTTAATATTTTTGTATATCATTAGTTTCAAGTGAAATTGGGGAAATGTTCTTGTCATCCACGTTCCAAAAATTAAATTAATTTGTATAAAATTTTAAATTTACCTAATGCCTTACTTTAAAAGAATCAAAGTTTGAAGGTATAAAATAAACAGACGTTGATGAACAATAGATAAAGGAAGGCAGATTGAAAAAAGTTGACCAAATAGTGAGGAGAATTATGACGAGGGTTGAGGTTGACGATAGAACACAAAGGAATAATTGAAAATAACAATAACGTAACGTAAAATAGTGTGGAGTGTAGTATGTGCATTAATGAACTGTCACAAATAACCAAACTTACACTTTGAAGCACAGTATTTATTAAGAAGTTATTAGTCGCTCAACTGCTTAATAAATTCCACACCTTTCAAGCAAACCGAAAGTTCATTAAAATATTCACAAGAGACTCTGATTAACACTGCAAGGATCTTAACAGAGCTGACCCTGTAAACAGACGTGAGGGTATCAACATACTCGTATTAAATTCTGGTTGGAATATCTCATAAGATTAGACAGGTTAGGAGGCCGAGGAAGTGATACTGACCTCAGATATAAATAGTCGTTGGCACCATTTAAAATTCTTCTCTAATAATTATTATGATAAAATAACGTAATAAAATTTATTTATACACAAAAAGTAGCAAGAGTTGTCATAATAACAACAATCAACATAGGAAAGTGTCAGCTGTTCAGAATATACAGCGTCGGATAACGAAATGATGAATTAATTCTGAAAAGGAAAGATATGGCAGGAAGCTGTCGTTGCCTGTTTTAATGCACTGTCTTAACAGTTACCTGGAAATACTGAGGAAGACACGAAGGACCTCAGGATATTAGGCCCGTGGGCCGAGATTTGAACCCGGGAGCTCTATAGTATAAATCAGGAGAGCTAAACTGTTCCGTGACTGATATTTTTGTAGTTTTATGAAGTCCTTTCAGGATAATGTGATTGTTTCTTAAAATGTACTACAACACTTCTTCACAAATACACTAGAATGCGTTGTTTTTAGTCATCCTCCAATTTGATTTAATATTATTCATGTAGTTGTGGGAGGTTCGTAAAATAAATTAAGAGAAATACCTTTCGTTTGTTAAGCGGTTGGCGGTACTCGTGCACTGTCGGACATTTTTTTATTCAACTGCCTCAAACGGCGGACCAAGTTATGGTTCACTCAATGGTGTTCGAGGTTTGCAGGATTCAGACAGCCTTCCCCACCGCTGATTCAATTTATCGCTGGATTTGCCCCTATCTGACGAGCCAGTCGAAAGACTGTCGAGAGAACCATTACGTCATCCCACATCTAACACGGGCAGTTCTAAATTTAGTTGAAGTCACTATTGAATGTCCCTACCCACTGTACAGTGAACTAAATTAACATTTTTCGACACATGGTTGACGTAATTGTGCTGGTGGTAATCCGTTCTAAACGAAAACTATTTTACATGGCGATCTACCTTTCACGAAAAATGTCTAAACAGAACGGAGTTTAGAAAAGAACGCGGGAAAATGAACGATTCTAGAGATGCGAATAAAATTCATGCAAATTTTGAAGAAAGTACCATCGTATGCCGATGTTATCTTTAGATGGGATCTAACGCCATATATGTTTGTAGGTAGATACAAGTGTTTCGGATAAACTTGCCGTCTCCATCTTCAGGACGACAGAAAAGTTGGTACCTATTAACATGTCTACATGGCGTCATAACCCAGAACAGCGTCTTTAACTAGACTTTGGCATACATAAATATGAAATATGAAAAATTATTTAGTCTCGTTGATTCGTTAAATAGAAAATAGTTTCAGTTTTGAATGTTAAAAATTGGTATTTTAGAGCTGAAATACTTAATTTTAGTAAATTTATCTCAAGTTGTGTTTGTACTTTATTTTTATTACACTGCTTACTCTGTACTGTAAGTGACTCATCAAACATCTATAATGAACCATTTGATTGATAAAATATCAATGAAAATATTCCAGAATTTTGATTAATTTCGTATTTTTCCAAAATATTTCACAACTTTATCGACAGAAGTTTCACAGACTGCACACAAACCTCAGATTATAAATCACTGGAATTTGTAATGTTAATGTATATAGTAACGATTCACTGCGCATGTGTATGGTCACGTGCAGCTTTGTGGACTGTGTATTGTTCCCTCAGCTGTTAGGCCATTGAACCGATATAGAGAAAAATGCATTTTCATGA
Source organism: Zootermopsis nevadensis (assembly GCF_000696155.1). Next base: position 209,156 of record NW_019059763.1, read on the forward strand.
AAGTTAAATAGAGTTGTCATCAACAAATTACTAAGCGCCGCGTTGTTTCAGTTTTGAAATAGAACGTCAGATTCTATTACTTACACACTTTTCACCTCAAAAACAAACAATTTTATTTAGAGAACATAACCTACAAGAACAAAATATGGTTTAGGTACAGCATGTCCAGCTGAAATATTATTATCTTGGCAGAGACTCTGGTCTGTGAAGATGGTTAATTAGTCAGGTAGTTGTCTAAGATGACGTTTGAACTTTTCCTGCCCTTCAGATCTATCAAGATCTGTAATAAACTAATCTTAGAGATTTATATTCACTTAGAAAGTTTATTTATGCGATAAATTACTATAAAAATTAATTTAGCTAAACCAGACTAAAATAAAAACGTCTTCTACCGTCGGGATTACTGAGATTTTTTGGGCTTTTTACATTATCTGGCACTCTAAAAGCACACAACGTTTCGAAACCCGGATCTGTTATCGTCCTCACGTGTGGTAAAGATTGGTTTCTACTCAGATTATGGACAAAGTCCAAAAATTCAGTGACATACCTTCGTCAGAAACCTTTAAATTCGACTTGTACAGTCGGTTAAAATCACTAACTCCAGGATAGATGAGCTGAAGTATAAATGGGTGGGGGGGATTTAAGTTGGTAAGCCTGTTTGTGTGCAGTTTTACGTCACTGGGTACTATATTTCCATCGTAGTGCCCTCGTATCGTTTCTTCACTACAGAAACCGGTTGCTTGATTGATCGAATTGGATTGACTGGTTGACGCGTGACTTGGGCCCACGAAGCACGCTGTGCTGACTCGGCTTGGTATCGCCTTACGACCCACTGGGGTGGGGAGGCTCATCACTGAGACCGTCTCCCCCTCAGCATGCCCGCCAGGGTGTGTGAGGAAAGATATGGCCTCTCGAGCGAAATGGACCATGAACAGTGTAACACGTGTTTCATACAAAGCAGGGGCAGATCCACATTTCGTTTCTTGCAGATTTGTTAGGGAAGTTTCTAAAGGCACTTCATTTTTATATAAGTTCGTCTTATAACCCTAAACGTAGTCGTTTATTCTACTGTAGTTCATTAAAAGATAAAGATACATAACCGATGTAATCTTTCTGCGTAAATTATTCTCATTTGCAGTGATTATAAATGTTTTCATGAGTAATGCTATAAACACTGGAGACTGAAGCTGTAACAAACTTTCTTTCCAGTATTGGTGTTCGTTTTCTTTCGAATATTCTGAATTCATGCCGTATTTAAAATAAATTACATAAAATGAATGCATAATACCAATGAGTCTGTCTCACTAGCCACATGTTTCGTCTTCAAAATTAATGAATACATTTGTATGAAATTTCGTATTGATAGTCCGCTGTAGAAGTTGTAGACTGAAACTTTATAATTTTGTATGTAAGATTCTTCTACTTGAGAATCATTCTCACACAAAAAAGGATTTCGGATGAAGTTATGCTGTACTCACAACTAAACAAAATTATTATTATTATTATTTAATTGACCTTATGGCAGTTGATGCAACACACTAATAATAAAAAATTGCATTATTATTATATATTTAGTTTAGTTTGTTTTTGTATAAGTATGTGTTATCAATGTTTTTGCCTGTCATTGGCACCTCGCTGTTGGCAAACACTTTATTAAATGAATTATTATTATTATTACTGGTGATGGAAAAAAACACATCTAGGACGTCGGTAAACGTCTATGAGAACACACGTCGAATATGGGTCATTATGGTGGAAATAAAGATGAGCATAATTTCGCCCTTGGATTTTGTTTTGTTTTTAGAATGAACATAAATTATTTTCCTAAACACCTAATCGATCGGCATTTGTAACAGGGTTGTGTATTTTTTTTCTTCGGATATATTAATTGGAGTTTTAAATATTCCATTCTTTGTTTCTTTGTTGTCTTCTCACAGTTCATTACTCATTCGTTGTCTGTTTCTTCTTCGCGTTTTCACAATTTGCATCTTGTCCTGAAGACAAGTGAGCCACTTAACATAATGCAGTTTCGATATTATTGCATTCTGTTATTTTCCTTTTACTCCGAAACACGTCAGAATTCGGAAAGAAAACTGATAAAGCTGGACTTGAGAGATTGTGTTGCTCACGATATTTCATTTGTCTTGATGAGACAGGTGAAATATTCGTATAAGGCAAGATTACTCCTGAAAAGTAGGTCTTAGAGAAAGTAGAACTCTTATCTGTCAGGTGGGATCTGCTAAAACAGGCTTCTTGAAAGGAAGTGTTTTGTTCGAAACCTGCACGTCATCTCATGAATAAATTAATGCCAAGACAGCTTCAGACAATCCTTAACTAAAGAACCATTTGGACAGAGAAGGAATATACCATAACAATAATAACACTCATTATTCTGCAGACACATTGAAATTTTAGATGGTAATTTACACTTTTAAAAAGCTCTAGAACTTTTTCCTTCTTCTGAACGCTGTATCGTTATACAGAATTGTCCTTTGGTGGTTATTAGATTATTTAGACCTCGAAAGAGATGGGCAGGCTTTCATTTTACTGAGTAGGCAGGGATTTAGTGTGGGTAAAATCGCGAATAATCTCAAGGAAGATAAGATTAAAAATCGATATGATATTTGAAGTTTTCACGGCGATAAAAATTTGGACTGTGGTCTTATGGCTTGTACGTGGTTACCAACCTTCTGAAGGAACTCATTCCCTCTGTTTTTGGGGTATGAAAATACACGTAACCTTCATTTTCAGGGTAGGATGTTATCAACATTTCGGTCTGATGCATAACTTCCATCTTCAGGGTAGAAGACTATTCTGAAAATGGAGGCGATATATTTTTCTGCCCTGAAGATGGAGACGATAGCTGCGTTTCTCCGGCATGTTGACAAGACTTTGCAGCGTAAGAGACCGCTATCGGTATTATAAATTGATTTTGGTTTCCTCTGATATGTCCCCACTCGCTTCAGTGATATGAAATATAGGACACATTTGGACGTTTCTTCCACCCGAAGTTTACTTTATCCCAGTTGGTAGTTGAGGCCTTCGTCCTTAGCAATGCCGACTTGTTGAACCTTTAGAGATTTTGCCGGGCGCGCGTGCTTTATTGTGTACGCGTCTCGTCGTGCCCTTTTCCTAGGAAGTAATAAATGTCAAAGGATATGACACAATGTCAAGATAAGTACCAGTGTTATGTAGGCAGTTTTGTTTGTCACGCTTTCCTCGTGTGGCAAGAAAATAAGGTTACGTGATCTTTAACTGCCTTCCTCACTCATCTGTTTTGGACCTAACCCTGAGCAGATATCTGTAAACGAACGGGCGATACAATTCGGAATGGCATGATCGGGGCATGTAGCGCGCAAGGAAAGGATAAATGCGTAAAGAATTTGGAGGCATAGGATAATATTAAAATGAATGTTTTAAATATGTGAAATTTTAGGATTTAGTTAGTTTAGGGTAGGACCCATAGCGATCAGTCCTGAAAAGTGTAATAAACCTTCCAGTATCAGAAAAGCAGGGAATTTATCGAACATTTAAGGACTGGGCTACGTGGAATAATAACAGGAGAGATAGGGTCACGTGACGAAAGAAATGTGTAATCAAATGTTGTCCTAAAATGTGTTCTGAGTTATGCGGTGAACGTAGTTATTGACTTTTCGTTTTGCGCAAACATCACGCAAGCTACGTAATATTAAATATCGTGGTTCCTTTTTTTTTCGCTTTATGAAAGAAGTGATCAGCGTATAGCGGGCGACTAAAGTCGTGTGTGTGAGGGAGATATAAACTTATTTTGATTAAAATACCTTTCAGTTACAATTTTCATACCAGTGTTGAGGGTCATATTCTCGTTGCAATTAGGCTGGACTGGGGCGGTTATAGTATGTGGGTAGAACGGAAAAATGAGGACACACTCACACAGACACAGTCTATTCTGTCATGCCGCTGTTTTTTTAAAGGATGATTCAAGTTTTAATCAACAAAAAATGTTAGGTTAATTTATAGCCGTAGACCAGACGTTCTTATTCGATTAACCTGATAGACAAACCGAATGTGTCTCTCGCTTGCAGTTTTATATATTTTCATTCTGTCAATTTGATTATATTCATAGTTCAGGCCGTTAGTGATTGTTTTACACTGCGGAGGCCCCGGGATCGCTCCCATTCATACATGAAATAACGTGTATTGAAAATTTGGACTTTTTAAGATACGCCGTGTGCAATGATGCTTTAATTATTATAATTTCTAATGTTATTTTTATTAGTTACCTAGAATTGTCTCCCAGGTGATCGCTAATAGGTCAGTATATGTTGTTTATTTTAGCAACCCTTAAGGGATTTTAACTCTTTGTAACAGAAGCTTGTCTGTTTAGTCCGTACCGCAAAGAAAACACAACCCATAATCATTACGAAAAACAGCTGTTCAATAAAATAATCGCCATTTATTCTGAGAATCATAGGAAATCGACGAATATATGTGGTAAAAGGCAAAATTCCTTATTGTTGAAGAAGTGGTACTAGGCTTTGAAAGGTTAATACCCGTTTCCAGGATTCTGTTGTTTCAAGCCTGACGTACTACCTTCACATCTGGCGCAGAATATTATCATCTAGTGACTATTCCACATTTTGAGTCTGCATGGGTATGTATGTGTATTATACGATTATATATATAGCAATGTTATGTGGTGTGCTTGACGTGTCTTTCAGTGATATAGAAGTTGAAATGACACATGGGAGCTGTAGATAATAATATGGAGCATTGTAATTCGTACGCTGCAGAAAGCAGATAATGATACGCACTACATTTTGATAATATTTGAAAAAATATCCTTTGCGAGCTATAAAATATTAAAACTTTTACACTGCAGTGATGCCTGTAATTTGATAAGTACTACAGCTTGAAAGCTGTGATTCTTAGCTTTTAACTTCAACTGTACTATATATATATATTGACTCGAACTAAGTTTCTTAGAAGCGTCTTGTTTTATTTTTGGTATAGTTACAGTTTAATTTCAATGCAACTCTTTCATACAACTGCTGTTAGTGTTTCGTGTAATTATTTTATTATATTGTTGCACCACTTAACTGGAATAATTTTAAAGACGTGTTTCTACCATCACTTAGTCATCTTCGGGTTAATTTTGCATTGTATTATTTACATAATCTCTTACACTGTCGTGGTGTATATAAGTGTATGTTACTATGTTGGATTTAAAATAGATAAACCCATGTAACTTACACAATTAGAAGTGGATAAAGGTGTCAAATATTTTTGGGTTATCTTATGAAAGAAAATTATCAAGTATAGTGTTAAAAACCTTTAATATATAAAGACTTTTTGAACATTCTGTATTTATGATAACCAACCCTGAAGATGGAGGCTGTATGTTGCTTCGAAGCTCTGATATCTGTTTACAAGTCCACATTGCGTTATATCCCAGAAAATAACATCGACATTTTCACAGCAGCGAAAACCTCAAGTATCGTAGTGACACTAAGTTGATAATATTCTGAAAATCGATGCTTTGCTTCAGAGATAGATTGGGGAAATTCACAAATACAGATATGGACCTGATGAATAAAGCAGACTGAAACGACATGTAGATGTCTCTGCCAAAATGTTCTGATGGTCAGCTTGTTATCAGATACTAGTCTGCTGCTTCCTTGTGATTCAACTAAGCTCTGGGTGATACACGGTTTCGTAATGATGCCAATTGAAAGAGGTCCACTATGTAAGTCCCTGATCATTGCCTTGGAAGCCCACTGAAGCGTGTTCTGTTCAGGGCTCTGAAATACTCTCATCCAGGACGAATCAGGGACAGACCGGAAAAACAAATTGACCCACCAGGGTGTTGAAAAGATTTTTTAATCCGTAGGTAACGTAAGATTTCAGGTTATTACATCGGCGAGTATGAATATGGTTGTTTTCTAGTTCACTTTGTCGCGTGTTCTTATAGAAGTTTACCGACGTTTCGGTAACCACGTCTGAAATTTCCCTAAATTCATTGAGACAACACATGTAGATGTGACAAACTAATTGGCAACGTAAATTATTTGAGCTGAAGTGTTTCTTATAATGATATTTACGTCACTTGTCGATAATCATCGTATTTCATTATCATATTATCTTTTCGGAAATATACTTATCCCACTACACAATTCTTAACTATAAAGATATTGAATTATCCCACAGTTTCTTCAGTTGATAAACAATCTATTTAGATTAAATGATATCATTTAATAATCTACGAATCATCTGACACTGTCATAGTCCCGGACTGAAACATAAATACCCTAGGTGTTTTGTATTATTTTTATAACCTGGGGGAAAAGAATTGTACGCATCTCTGAAACGTGTCTTATCTTGAGCACATTTATAAATAAACATTAACAGTTTCTCTGTCACATATTTGTCTCAGTCTCGTAGTGATGTGCCTGTACATAGCTTAGCTTCACTTTATGGAAATTCTATGTTCATTAATCTTACCTGTCACCAGGAATTACTTGCAGATGTTTTTGTCGCAGCTCAGAAACTGCATATTTTATTCGTTTCCTTTTCATTGCGCCTTGCCAAGAGTGTATGGAAGTATTGTTTGTAAAATTTGTTGTAAATACCTCCATACACATTAAGGTTTTGTTTCACAGAAAGCTTAAATCATTGTATCTAATTTTCTTGTATTCCTCTGGTAATAGACATTGGAAATTATTACTCTTACGTGTAAATATGATCGCATGTAGACGGAAAAGGTTATGCCTTTGTAACCGAAGTTAATCTAAATAGTATTTAGTTCGTACCGCTAAGAAAACTCGGTGATTAAAATATATGAAATTGACAGTGACTTTGGATGTCTTGTAGGATGTTGCGCCGTGTAATGTGGTAGAAGTTTACAGATGTTGCAGAAATCAAGTCTGTTTTATCATCAGGGTGATCACTCATTGCTAAACGTCAGTAAATTTCTACCAGATAGAAGGTTCATTATTTGTACCGTTCATCAAATATTATTACAGTGATCAGAGCTAGGCGTATGAGATTCAGCGTATGGAAGAAGTAAATGCATACAGAATTTTGTTCGGAGAACTTCAAGAGAATAAACCACTTTGGAAGCGTCATCAAATGATATTAGATTTCAAAGGAATGTTAGATAAAAATTACTCGATTTAACTAGTTGAAGGTAGTTTATGGTAGGGTTCTTGTAAATACTATTATAAATTTTCGGGTACCATAAAAGACGGGAGATTTCTGGAGTAGTTGAGCGACTATCAGCTTGTCAAAGACGACCTTGCTCCATTGAGTTCGGCAAGGATTGAATCGTTTTTCTTTCATTTCGATTTGTATACAGTGAAGTGCTGTGCAGTTCTCACAGTGGAATCAAGTGATTTATGGAACCAAGAGCTTGGGAATGCTTGGCGTTTTCATCTGCGTCCGGGCAAGACGGATGCCACCGGGAGGACTGTGTGGAAAAACGTCACGTGACTTCGTGTGTGTGTGTGTGTGTGTGTGTGTGTGTGTGTGTGTGAGGGATGGAATGTGCCGATGCCATCCACGGTGACGCGTTCAGTTCCAAGATAGCATTTCCTCACTTTATAGTGTTCCTCAACACGTTAGATGTCACTGATGTCGGATGTAGGTTTTTTTCCCCCCGTCTTTGGTGGGAATTTTAAAAGAATACAAAATACAGTTCTCTTTTTACTTGTATGGATCTAATGAAAAGAAATTAGTTTTTAACCTGTTTGGCTCTAATAACTGAGCTGTGAGAAGTAAGGGTTGTTGCAGCTGATTTTGTAAAAAAAAACAGGGTTTGAGACAGGACAAAAGACTTCTACACCGCGTCGACACCGACTGTGCCCTTATATGACGTCATAATTTAAAAGATTTGTACAACGAAATGTTGAGGGTATTATTTGAGACATGCCAACAGGCAAACATAACAACAGGTGTGTAAACGTTCTTCTTTCGTGTTAATCGACATTAACAAGTACTTAGGGTATTGGAACAGGATTTAATTGATTCGGTATAGGATCCAAAGGTGAGGTTTTGTGATGACGCTTATAATCCTCATTGCACAGTAACGGACAGAAACGTGTGTAAGTAAGAACATGATTATTCTAACATTCGACGCTGTGTAACCGTGGAAATGTATAGTAAATTAAAGTAAATTTCGTATCATAAGGTAACGGGTGAGTTGAATCAGAATGGACGACTTTGAGCCGTGTGACGGAGCGAGGGGTTCTGCACGGCTGCAAACGGATTCCACTGCACCGGAAACTGGCTAATAGCGTAACCGGGCCCGGAACTACTGAGTTTCCTGCAAAATGGAACACCCGCCAGCCAGTCTCCTGCCGTGATAAAATCGTTCTAAACCGGCAAGCGTACCTTGCAATGCCATTTATCACCAGAATTCATTGCTTGGGTAAAAAAAGGAAGGGTTCACTGTGTTGTAAGCGAAGAGGACGCGACCCATATTCATGAAAATTCCACTTCACTTAATGTAGCAAACTAACGCCATGAAGTTAATCGTTGTTGGGAAGCTAATAGTAATCTCAGCTAGTCAAGAAATCCTCTGTATTGAACCAGAAACTTTATTACCGTTTTCACCGGTTCACGTCATGGGCCAGATGAATCCAATTCACACTCCAGACCCGATTTAAATTTTAAATATCAGTCTGTTAAAACAACCTGTTCTTCCCCCCGTAATAGGACTCTTGCCACAAGATGGAGTTATAGAATTGATGATGAACGCCTTTGACAGGCTGAAGTAGACTAGCTTCATTTCTAAACTAATCCCTGTCTCCTTTAATTAACGTTCGTTTTTAAGTCTTGATCTCTTCTTCAAGCTTTAAATATATCAAGTACTAACAGTTATACTTGAACTAAATGATGTTTTTCCTTTGGCACTACAGATCTGTTCATATGTACAAGGTTCGTAAAAGTTTATTAACCATTTCACACTCAGAAAGTGCGTTTAGGAGAGGCGGGTTATTTAGAATGTGGATGGATTCAGCTGAGTGAAGATAGGGTCAAATAGGGTGGTTCTGAACACGATGAATATCTGGAATCCTGTAAGAGTAGTTAATTTCTTGACAAGAAGAACGAATGTTAGATTTTTAGGAACTGTATTTGAGGTGATTAAGTTATAAAAATATTTTATGAGTGTAAAAGAACTAAAAATCAGCTTTATTATTACATGTAAGAAGAAACTTACACAAATTTAAACGTATTTGGATGAAATCGTATTATTTTTAGCCACTCATTTGACACATAAAGCAAATGATAGTGAAATCTACACGTTTTGTGTTTTTATTCATTAATGTCCCGACTCTTTTGGTACCTTCCTTGAGTTTCATCGCGTCTTGGATTTGAAGTCGATGCGAACTCAGCTCGGAATTTATTTCGACTGTGTATCACTGGTAAAAGAAAACTTTTTCCTTCCAATAAAACAGCACTCAAGTTGCTGTCAATGTGAACTGCGACAAAAAAGAAACTTCCGTGACTAAATTTTAAAACTTTTCTTTAAATAGATTTTCGTCTGTACAAAGACCCGAGTACCTTTCTTTATTGAAGAGACGCCACGTTTCAGTAATTTCGCGTTCAACTGAAGCTACCGGCCTTTCTATGTTTTGGTATTGTTAGATGTTTTCTCTTGTTCAAGAATTTATCTTAACTTCGTATCACATTTTCAAAGTTTAGTTACTAAATTTAAGTGTCTTTTAAGTTTTTAAGCAAATAACACTAATAGTTTCACTTTCATGCCCACAAATTCTATTTTGAATTACTGATAATCGTGTTTATTCACAGAGAAGCAATATATATAACGTAGTTATGCTAAACGTATGGGTATGTATAAAGATCTGAATTTACAGAGAGCAGATTGTGATATATCAAGGTTATAAAGAAATAACATTTTACAGAGGTGCAAGGTGAAGGTGTTATGGCGTATTTCAGTGCACAGTACTAAAAGTCATTGGTAGGAACTAAGTCAAGACGTTAAATACTTTGGATATCCAGTATTATTACCAATATTCCTATTTCGATACGTTCCGTGAAGGCAAAAGTATTTGAAATATTAATGTCCCCTTGTTATCAGAACCGTTACCGGTTACGAAGATCTATAACACAGTAGCGAAAACAGTGGAGCAATGATTCTGGGGAAATTTATATTCGCTCTGCATATGAACAAATTTCCATTATTTTATGAAACCAAAATATTTCTTATGCCGTTTACAATGCCCTGTTTCCATGTCGTATCCTCAACGGATGAGTTAAATTCAATCCACATATTTAATTCATTCAGGATTTATTACAATGTTATACTCCCATGTAACCTACGTCCAGTTCTTCCAAGTTGTCTATTCCTTTGGGTTTCCCAACTACAATCTCGTATGCATTTCTCGTTTCTTCCACTCGTACTACATTTCCCGTCCATTCTCATCATTCTTAAAATAATTAATATGCTGTTTGAATCACGTCCCGAAACATAGTACTCATGACCATTTGAACTCAATGGTAACTATATGTACCACCTGCATTTACAATCAGTAACTGTATTAATTTTATTTTTGTGTGTTTTGTTTGGTTTCTCACTGTACACAGGGATTATTTCCTTAAACAGTGTTAATCACTGTAGAGTTGTGTTCTCTTTGAGGTACGGACTTGATTTTTAATGATTATTTAGACGGAATTCGACATTGGTTTTCTTGGTTTTAGTCTGACTTTAAGCAAATGATGAAATCGTCCCCAAATTCCAAGTTTACCTCTTCCTGTTGAGGCCATTATATTACTTAGCTTTCCAATTTATAACTCCAACATTTAGAAAATAAAATTTCCTCCCTTTTTTGGTAGCAAACTATGACTAATTATCACCCTAACGTCTTAACCCTTATTTTTCGTACCAGAAGGACGATCGGGCATTGCCTGGGAACCTTTTAATATACTTTATTCCCCCAGAAACAAAGTCTCTCTCACGTATTCTCTCTTCTGCTATCCTCCCTAACCCTCTCTCTTCAGATTCGTCGTGAAGGGTTAATAATATCTCAGACAGTGGACAATAACCAAGATGATAATGTTGTAATCCTTGTTTGTTGTCCTTAGTTGCTTATTCATTGTCCCTCATTCGTGACCTTACAACGCACTATGCTGTTGAGATAATATTGACTTACTAGTTAACTGGATATGGGCTTGCAGTTTCCCCTCAAAAGGCCCCATTATCTCTAGTCTTTGTGTGTTACCAGTTAAAGCTAAGTTATCACAATAACTCTCGTGTAGCGTATCAGCATAAAACCGAAAATGTTTAGTCGAACTGTCACGCTGTAGATAAGCTTATTTATTTATTCTAATAGATTTGGTACGTTGAAAGAAACCACTTTGTTCATCTAAATTCGGTTATAAACACAGTGCCCATTTAGTGTGCTGCTAAGTGACAAAAGTTTGCTTTGATATTTGACCGACACATTTGTAAGTGTATTCCATACCTTTAATTATTTTCAGTTCGTTTCAGCATCACCCATAAATTGAATTAAATTTGTAATGAAATAGTTTTTCGCATTTTTTCCACAGAAGTACTTTACTGAAATAATAGAAATACTACCGATTAAATATCACTTCTATGATGGCTGTCTTCTGTGTTGTTGCGTTGCATCGCCCTGATGACGGAGGTAGTATGACCTCTGAAACGTTGGTAAACATCGACCAGACTACACAGCGCAACAACCCAGTAGACAGAAATCTTCATCGCCCTGATGACGGAGGTAGTATGACCTCTGAAACGTTGGTAAACATCGACCAGACTACACAGCGCAACAACCCAGAAGACGGCAATCTTCATACTCACCGCTGTGAAAACTTCAAATCTTACAAGGTTTTAAAATGAATAATATAAAAAAATTATTGAAAACCTCAAATCTTAGAAGGTTTTAAAATGAATAATATAAAAAATTTATTATCAACCATGTTAACATTAAGCTTATAATACTAATAATTCAATTCAATTCATTTATTTAAAATAATACCAATAATAATAATAATTCAATTAATTTATTAAAGTGCTTGACAACAGCCAAAAAGGCCAATAACAGTCAAGTACTAACAACAATACAAACAGTAACAATAACATTACCAATGGTGTGTGTCTGAGAAAGTTTTGTGAATTAAAACAGAAGAAGCTATGCAACATGATTCTTGGGATGTCAGTTTGGGCCCGTGTCTAATTCAAGTGTTGAGTTGCTAAAATATTTGTGCGCCAGTAGAATGGACCTTTGTATGTGGCCTGTCAACGGTTGTCGAGTGGATATCCAGGCCTGGGATTGTCACGCCGTCCGTACGTGGCCTGCTGACAGCATGAGTCCAATAAATGTTACATTACGAAGCGCGTTCCTTCGCAACTCCGAGAAGCAATCCGGACGGGGTCCACTGTCTCGTATCAATTTGCAGTCACAACGGCTTCAACTGCATCTTGTTTTGCCTCTCCCTTTGCTAACACTATTTATATGCACGATTGAAGAAACAGCACTTTTTTACACTGGCTTTTGTAATCTTTATACTCAAAAGTACTTTCTTTAAACTCCGATCATGTACGAAGTGTTCAGAAAGAGACGTAACTCCTAGAGGATCGTGTATTTCTTTAACTATTGCCTTTATCTCTACTTCAGTTGTCTTCATTGTTCAAGAAAGGATGTTCGTTGATGAGGAATAGAAATTATAAATCCACCAAGACGAGATATGAACAGAAATGTATTCTCAGACGGGTTAAGTTTCTTTTAAACATTTTATATATTTTCACTTCAAAATTCTTATTTGTGTATAAGATGTAGATTTTGATTGATTTATAATTACATGAGATATGAGTTTCATGGCGGTGGAAGTTTGAATTGGGATCTGACCAAAATTTCGAATAGAATTTACAAATTTAGAAACATACAAGAAAACGAGATGATTGAGATGTCAAAAAAATTGTAATTTATTATTTTATTTTTATATTTTATGTTTTCGTGTGCGAGAGTAATCTTTCTAGAATAAATTGGTGACTAGTGTGATAATGTTCCACAGAAAAATATTCGGAATGTCTTCCTTGAGTCAAAACCTTCGTTCTTGTAATTTGTAGGAACATATTGGATGTTTGAAAACTCAAATAATCTTTGTATCAAATGCACTTTTCGTTTATTTTTTACCTATGCAGAAATTTTGAAATAAGGTGGTTTACAGTATTGAGCTACTACATGAAATACCGATTCTGATAAAATCAAATGCTCACACGTGTTGAAAACGTAGGTAATATGTTACTGTATCTGGTAGACTTCTAAGAAATTGCATTACAAGGTTATCAGCAAAAGTAAACATCTCTTTCCTTTGTGGTTAAAATATCATCTCGCTGTGTATCGAATTACGTGTTACTATTCTTATCCTTACTTTCATTATTCATTTTGTTGTTCCTTTCATTTAATATACCAGTTGTCACAACAATTTAAAAAAAATATCTTAAAATTATAATTGCGAACATTTAATCCTTACATTTGTAGATATAAGACTAACAATTCTGATTTACATTTTAGCAAGAATTAATTAAATATGGTCTCAGTTTGAAGGTTACTATCTTCTGAATTATAGCACTATGTAGTTTGGTAATGTTTATCTGCGTTTCGGAGGTTATTCCTGTATCCATTATCAGGGCTACACGACTCTACAACCCATAAGATAGCCATCTATTCTTGCTGCCGTGAGCACGTGATATCCTGGTCTTAATTTCTTCGTGAATATAATTGTGTAGCTCTCGTCCTCAAATATGTGTACTTTTCCACATTATTGAATGATTTGTTAGCTACTTTTATGTTACGAATGTGTCCTGTATTTTGGTGACAAGGTTCTTACAACCCCTAGGAACATAAATACGTACTAGAGCTTGCAAACAAATTGAACAATATTCACTGGTAAATCCCAGCACTCACAATGACCGCTTACTGGTAACCCATATGCCCGTAATATTGATATCCACCAATTGCTACCTTCGGGGGTGTAATTTCCGGTCTGTAGGAATATTTGTGTACTCTCAATTTCCTTTCTGGGAACCCGACATATTAACAGAAAGTAATCAGAAATAGTCATGAGCAGTTTGTGCTGCTTATCACAGGGTTTCATATTAATGCCACAAGGATTTTCTGAACTCAAAAAGCATCTATGTGTGAATGTCAAAATGTATCATAACATCAGTACCTTAATCGTGTTAAAAACTTTTGATGAACAGAAATATTTAATGCGAAACTAGTCGACAGATTAATAATATATACCATAACATTCAAACAATTCATCAAGGGCCTTCATGTTCAAGCCAATTACAAATTTTCTATGCAACATTTGTGCAGAAAAAGACATTGGGAGATAATAGTTTGCACTCGTCGACCGTGATTTTGCACGCACTAACAGACGAGTGGATTTGTTGAGCCCGGTTTATCATCCTAATTCGAAATTAAAATTAAAAAAACATTACAACCAAATATAAACTAAATCCAAATTACTGTTTGACACTTTAATTATGTAACCACGTGATGCGGGAGCCAGTTGTGTGGTTTAGTTATGTTGTTAAACACACGGTAACAGCAAAAGGTTTTATTAATGCAGGTCACTGAGCTTCTAGTTGTTGATAAAATGTTTCAAAGGTCGGTTGAGAGCTGAAGAGTAACCATTTCGACTGCTTCGTAGCCTTAAGTAGTCTAAGACATCCTGCCATCAGAACGCGTCCAGTGCTTAATCCGCTATCAATCTGTCTGTTCACATACTTCTTTTTGAATGAATTTACCTTCGAACTGCCAATAATGCAATGTAAGCTGTGTTTACAACATTTTTTTGTGTATTTTAAGGCTGTGAGATATATTAACGAATACAGGATTATTAAAGCTTGCAGTCATCATACATAATAAATACACTGTCAGAAATGTTTATATGTTTATTTCTGTTTAAATGTATAGTAAAATACTGATTTTATTGAATTAATAACAGAACACAGTACTTTTCCTTTTTTCTTATTGTTTTTTGTACAAAACAAAATTATTGACACAATATTATCTACATATTTGCTTGTGCCTTAAGTGCTGAAACAAGATAGGGCATTTCTTTCAAAAATACTATTATAATATATTCAGTTCCGATTCAATTTCATTCAATGCCACGCAAAGTGAAGTTGTCCCACTACACGCTTTGGAAGCACTTGATAGGAGAGGAATTGTAGCTCATATGCATTTTTACCGCGGCTCTAGATTGGGCAGAGTGGTTGTTGAAATATTTGATAGGTAGTGGACTATGCACTGTGGATTTCTCTCTTATGGCTATCTTGAAAGTACGTCTAATCTAATGCGATACTAAAATACAGCAAGGTCTTCCATATTGTTCTATCAGCAAACTATAGAATTCTATGAGAACTGCTTATGGAACTTAGAGTAATTGAAATGAATCTATCAGAGCTTACTATGAATTTGTGTTCCTGCGTTGTATGTGTCTCTGGGAATTGTTCGCAATAAGATCTCTGCCGTCGAACATTCCTTTTGTAATTTATATTTTAACACTGTGTTTGTTGTGTGAAATCATTTTATTTTTATTGTTTCAGGTGGAGGCCTGACATATTAGGTCTTTACCTGATGTGACGCATGAATGACAGAACGCGGACATCTTATGTACATTTCTTTAAAGATGGCGCAAATTTGGACGTGCGTCTTAACGCTGTGTAGCGTGGAGTTAGTTGGTAAGTACAAACAGAACAATTAAAACATAAGAATGTTAAGACCCCTGATTGTGGTTAAAAAGGACATAATTCTCAGGTCCTTCAGTAGGCAAGTTGTGAATTATTTTTACTGTAAAGCAAGAACCTTGTGGCATTAACACATGACTTTGGCTGTACTTATGGGAGGGTTCACAACTCTGCCGAGCGTATATTAAAATCGATCTACTTAGTCTGTCTTTCTGTGCACGTGTAACGACTGGACGGATTTATACGAAATCTGACACTAAGAAGTTTTATTAAAATTTATTAGCATATTACAACTTCATTTATGATCGAACAACAATGAACATACTTTACATGCTTACCTGCATGGATTTCTTCTCGCGAAAATGAGAATCGCCAACATCGGAATTTTGTGGCCATTCATGAAGGTCGAAGGTCAGTTTTTGGCTAATGCGGTTGAGTTATGCTATGCATGCATATTCGTAATAGATCGTGTCCATATTACTGTTCTTCTGGCCTATGTTTAATGCAGTTATAGTTATATTGAAACAGGGACAAAAATATTAGTGAATAATGAAGTGTTGATTCCCTGAAAAGTTAAACGTTACTGGCGGCAGTTAAATAAATATTAGCTATGTTATTTAAATAAGGACAGATTAAGATATTGTTTTTGTATTGGAAATCCGTTGTTAATTTAACGTCTTACGGTTCTAATTCTTCATATTGCTTACAGAGTTTTGCTTAAATATAGTAGAAGTCTAATTCATATCCAAAATGTTCGAATTTATTAAATCACAAACCAGAGATATAATATGTATCCGTACATTGCGTCAGATTTGCAAATTTTTTATATTATTTAGGCATTGTGCATCATGTTAATTAACTTTAAAGGATACGGTTACTAATTAAATGTCAATATTATTACATATTAACCGAAATAGTACATTTCACTCTGTGTGGTTTAAGTGTAATAGACCTAGGTACTTACATTTTTTATTCAATACCCATTACAATTTTTACACATTGTAATTATACAGTTAGAATATAATGATCTTGTATCTTATCTTTATCACCCTCTTTCTGTTCTCCCTTAATTTATTTTCCACCCCTTCTACATCTCAGTAAATATTTAGTGTATAACACAAACACAGGAAATTAAAAACTAATACAATGTAATACAAATCCAAAGCAGTTTATATGTAAAATATCGCTCAGAACATGATGTTACGAGAGACTAACAGTGGAAAAGTTCAGCCTTTGATTCGTATTACGTTTTCTGTGAGTTCGGAGTCAATTTAAATATCTCGCTTTTGAGCGTAAGCAAACTCAGTCATCCACAAACATCAAACTGGCTTTTATATAATACAACGAATTTTATGTTGTTTATAATTGTCGAAATATGACCAAAATATTATCCATTATTACTAATTAGTTTTGTTAGCCACAGACATGGACGTTGCTTAATGTTACTTATGTTAATGCTCGTAAGACGCAGGAAACGATGTCATTAATGTCTGTAACTGAAGAATATTAAAAGTAGGCAATACTAGGAATTTTGCAAAGGACGTATTTTTTAAAATACGCGTGTGATGAAGTGTATATTTCATCACTGTTATTTCATACTTACGCGATAGATCAACCATCTGAAGCAAGACTCTGATATAAATAATATTTAAAAGTTCAGCTCTTACCTCAAAGAAAACACAACACTTATCCATTACGAAGACCGGTTAGTTCACGCCCTTTAAAGATGTAACCGCTGTTTTTTGCCAGAGCATACTAAGTAATACATGCAATGGGAAAATGCAAAATTAATTATTGTGAAAGCAGGTGGTACGTATAGTTGCCACTAGATTTTAAAGGTTTAATAGGATGTTGTAAACTGTTGTAATTATATGGGCCTGTTTTGTTTGTATCTTCAAGTATTTATACTAAAGAACTTAATTCCGTATTAAGTGTGTTAATTATAAATATTTTCTTCTACCTTACCTCTAGATGATTATTCTGTGGATAATGGAGGCTCAGAAGCCAATGCTTGTAGCAGGTCATTAACTCTGTTCCTTTCAGGATTTCGTGATTAAAAAAAAGGGCATAGACTCATCATTTATTGATCAGTGAAGTTCTTCGTATGAAGTTATACAAAATTTTTAAACAAATTACTGATCTTCAATTCATTTCCATATTATGTTAGAAATTGAAATTTTTTCCCATAAACGTGTTACATATTTACTGCGGTTATGGGTTAGACTATATTTTATCTTATTATCGCTTCGTGTATTTTGTCAGACCATCTCTTTATAGATCAATAATGTCTCTCTTGAAAGTAGTTCCATTTAAGTTACGGGATCTTCTCAGCTATTACATTTCCAGATGTTGAATCCGTGGTCTTATACGCTGAATTTCTTCGGTTTTAAGACTCTGTCAATTCTGGGATGCTGAGTCGTGCAGTCTGGAAGATTTTAACCAATGTTTCAGAGGAGATTAGTGTCTGATTATTGAGGCAGCAAACATATCTGAAACGTCGTTTAACATCAGTGAGACTTCACGGCGCAACATTTCAGAGGATTGCAATATTAAAGGCAAATTTGGTTTATAATGATATTACCAAAGGTACAGAACGTATTTCGAAAAATCATGAAAGATTGATAAGTACGGCTATCGCATAGTTATGTAATATGGACACGGGGAGTGTCTTCCTATGGTGAAGCAACTTTTTGTGTGCACTGTTGATGAATATCAGTTTTAAGCTCATTATAATTTAGAGTTCCCTGAAATTTGTAACCGAAAGCATATACAGAAATTCCAGAATGACCACATGTGTATTGTTATGTGTTCAGTGACTCACTACCCCCATAATATATTTTTCATACTGTAATTCTGAAACTGTTGGTATGTATGGCTGTTGAAATACTTTACATCCACAAGGGTTATTTCTGTTTGTTTTTTGTTTTTTTCGAATATTTATTGATATAACCTGTTACGCAAATATGATTTGTGTAATGATTTTTATTTTTTTGTAGTTCTTTGTTTTATCGGGTGACATGTATTTTGTGTATTTGTATTGATGAGCAACGGCTTTAAATATTTTAAATAACGTCGATGAAATTTTTATATCATTTAGCTATAAACACGCAAAAGAAGAATGCAATTTTTAGCAAAATTGTGGTTTTTAAGTGGCGACTATTAACGTATTGCTTTTCAAAGTGTAACATTTTGCATGTATGTTAAAAATTATAATTAATTGTTATAAAAATATACAGCACAATATGGAAACAACAGTTACAAGTGTCCGAGATGTTGTGAGTGAATATAGAAGATTAAAAAATTCGTTATAGGAAAATAATTCGACGAAACGTCTTATCGGTCCAAGCGTTTCTTTGCCGTCTGTCTACCATGGCCGATCTTAAATGAATTCATTTTACTGGAGTGTGTTATTTCTTTAATCGCACTGCCATTTGTCAACGCTTACTACTTTGATATATCTTACAGTGATACATGTTGGTATATATAATTACTTCGGAATAAATATATATTCAGCCCTGGAAATGAAACAGCATGTTTTACCGAAACGTCGATGTCCATAAGGCAACGCCACCCGGTTACACCATCTCAGAAACAAGAGCACCTCTATTCTCTTAATTTTCGTGAAACAAAATTATATTAAATTATAAAAGCACAGTGATATATATTTATGTAATCTGTGCTTAAAAACGTAAGTAATTCTGCGTTTAATCAGTTGATCGTTTTAATCGTTAAGTACTGTGTTATCTTTTCGGTGCGGACTGATTTATTCTATAGTTGTGCTTCGGCTTCAAAGGGAATGAGCTACTTTCGATACACGTCTTCTTATTTTAATACGAGGATTTGGTGAAACTTAAAATAGTAAATAATCTAAACGTGGGAGATATTATATTAGTAATTACGTATTAAATAAATATTTATTTTTTCTCTTAACGTTGACAGTATGCATTGTTTTCCGAACTGCATTTCTGATGTCATATGCAGAAGGCAGTTGCAAATTATTTTCGGCACAAGATTCATTTACACGAAGCGCCATGTGGAATGGTATAGCAAAATGGCAGTTAATACTGACTTCGCGTTGTAGTGGTGCATTTTCGAGGCGTTTTATGATCCTACTGACACAAATAACTGCTCTCCATCTGAACTGGTTAGACTGATTAATTGGCGCATTACCGCTCCACCAGATGGCGACCACTTCATTACTTTAATTTCATTTCCCCCCCTTCGCTGGGATCGTCCCGACGCTGGCCGCCCTGAGTCGACTCGGTAATATAGTTGAATAGTAGCGCTGGTGGATCCGTAGTAGATGGAATTTTCCCCCAAATAAACTCCCAAACTCCATACATAGTTAATGATTCACACACACTGCAGCATAAAAGTAAAGTGACGTCCAAGGCTGGGAATGAAGACAGATAAATAATTCAGTCACGTGAGACAGGAATTTGTTTAATTAAACAGATTAAGGCTTTATATATTCGTGAAAAAATATAAATTTTATTTTCTGTTTTAAATAAATGCTTTTATTAATGGTAATCATACCACCCAAGGCCTCCCCTAAAATCATATAAACTAAAATACAATTGAAATAATAACAGTTTTAAAATACTGAAATTACAAAAATAATTGTTAACATTCAGTTCATGGATATTATATTTGTGTTGCTATTGAATCATATTGAATCGATTGTGCATACATGTAGTGTTTGTAGTTTAGTGTGCATTACTCGAATTATGTCAATATCAACGCAATGTAATTTATAAAAGAATAACCTAAAAATTATATGTTTATCCCAGCTGTATATATAATCTCTGTTCTTGCTGAAATGATTGGTTATGTGTTAAACATTTAACGGAGTGTTCTAAATATCAACACATTTCGTGTTTACTAGAGAAACACTACTACAACAGGTACATTACACTTTATAGAAACAAGAAATATATTTGTATAAAGTATATATTTTGCAGAAGTGTTTCCACGCAATTAAATTAATTTTTGAGAATCTCATAGTACGACCAGGTAATTATGAAATTTGCCATCTTTCCTGGTATCCGAAGGTTCAAGGCCCGACTCTTAAATGTATTGTAATCCAGATGAATTTAGTTTATATCCTGTTGCGTTAATATAAATTTTAATATTATCGTCCCTTATGACTGGGGTTTTACTTCAGTGTTTCTAATCAAAACTTAGTGCGTATTTATTGTTTACCCCATGCACGCTACATGGACTGCTTATCTTTTCCTCTATATTTCATTATCTTAATAACATATGGTGAAGAGAACAAACCATGGAGACCCTTATTATGCATTTATCCTTGCTCTCAACCATATTCAATCTGCGTTCTTCCGTTCATATGTGAGACCAAGATTCACACTCATACGAAATAACAGGTAAAATTACAGTTTGATTTACAAAACATTTGGTAACATTCTAGTTCCTACGATTACTGCTTGATGGCGCTGGCCTCTCCTTTTAAGTTGGGGCAACGAAGCATGCCGTATATCCGGTTCATCATCGTTAAACATATTCTCAGCTCCTGCTGAGGACGTCTCGATCAATGGTGGCTCGTAGTTAAACTGTATTGTAGTTTCAAAATTAAACTACCTGTTAGCGAATTGAGATGCTCAAGATAGCGAGTTTGAAAATGGCTGTCTTACGGAATGTCGCGCCGTGTAGTCTCGTATATTGACCACTGATCGGCCCACCGACATTTTCTGATTGATCCTATATCTTCAAGTTTCAACATTTTCTGATTGATCCTATATCTTCACCTTATTTTTTATCGCGCGTCCTACAATAATGGAAGATGTAAGCACCTCTGAAACGTCGGAAGTTTTCTTTGAGACTACACGGTGAAATATTGCAGAAGACATCGTCGCGCGTGATTGGTAAGTTACTCGTATGCGAAGTTTAGACTTTTTAATTCAGTTGCTACAGGATTTTTATTGTCGATGCGTCGTTTAAACTTCGGTAAAACTAAAGAGACAGTAGAACACCGAAGGCAGTGGACAAACGCGTCGACGACCCAAAGAACTGATTGGTTTTAAGGAAGAGTTTAATGAAAGTAGGGCATACGTCGCAGGGGATTTCTCGAGACAGATGTAACGAGCTCGGAAAATGTATTCCGTATCATCGTAAATACGCGTTTTGTCATTTTCGGTCTTAACACAGTCAAAAACACGATTTTCAGGTCGTGCAATACGAAATTTTTATCAAAATCCGTCCAGTAGTTCTCGAGTTGAACTAACTGGACAAACGGACGGATAGACAAGACCAGCTCATAAGGCCTTCGCCCTATGAACTTGGTGCAAAGAATGCATAATAAAGGATTCGGGTACATGCTACAGGCTTCGTCAGGTTTCCTGAAATGATATTGAAAAGAACGAGATGAAGATGTGTACTTGAAGGACATACAGGAAAATGTAAAGAAAGGATATAAAATAAATATATTTTCGGATAAAAGTTGGTGTTGAGTGACAGACTTGATTAAAATGCACGGGGAGATGCCAAATGTGTTGGAGATCCTGAAGGGAATAAACCATTCTAAAGACCTAGATTAGATGGATGTATAATATTAAAGTAGATATTTGATAAATAGGGTGGGGGTGGGTATGGAACCAGTGTCTGGTACTTTGAACACAGTAATGAAGATTCTGATTGAATAAAAGAAGGGGAATTTCTTGAAAAGTTGAGCAACTATTAGCTTTACATGAATGAATCAGCCCCATGGAGTTACTTAACTTTCATTTAGAGCTATTAATATATTAATGATTATATTCTGATTAAACATATTTCTATGTAGTTCTATAACTAAGAGATATGAATAAAGAATAAATAACATCAATAATTATTCTGTGAATAAACAGGGAAAGTTCCTCAACTGTGTTATGCATTATTAAAGAGGAACATCTAAGACTCTTGGGTGTAAATTTGATTTGCGAATTGCATTCTCCGTTGTTGGTAGATGCGCGTGCCCTGAAGTTGTGTTCTGCCGGCTTTCCCGCCAACTAACGAGGTTATGTATGCTAAACATCGTCCCGGAGCGTTGCTTCTGCTGTTACTGTACTGAATGAATTTAATTATTGTTTTACGAGAAATTCATACACAAGCTTGGGAAATTGCTGTTGTGATGTAGTAAGTAAGTGGGTTGGTGACTTGTCTACTCAAGCCAGCTAACAAGTCACCCACCGTGTTGATCTCTCAGAACAACAGAATGCTACAAACTTCTAGCGGAAAATAGAATGAAAATTCCGACACAATGTCACACGTGTTCGCTTCGTTTATGTGATGTCTATGAGGTATTTTGTTGTATACAAAGCGCTTTTAAAAATAATTCGCGCCTTATACAATTTTGCTTGATCGTCATCGGTTGGGGAATTTTATATAATACGAAGAAGGCAAATGATAAAAATGGACCAGCATTATAATGCTAAAACGACATAAGACGAATTTTCTCAAGAAAATATTTTCAGCGACTCTTTTTATGAGCAAAATAAATTACAAAAACAAAACACTACTTTCTTTCTCAAAGAATGACACAGCAGAATTGATGAATTTATGTCTCGTATTCTGCAGACTCCGGGTTTGAATATTGGCCCTGATACTGAGTGTTCGGTGTTTTACGTTGTTTTTCTCAGTATTTCAGATCATATGATGGTGCAGTAGACGTACTTAAAAATAAGCTGCATCTCAAATTCACAATTATCATTTATCTTAACACTTGATTCTGTATAATCTACGCAGTTGGAATAGCGTCTTTAAATATCCAGGAATTAGATATTCGCAACTTTGGATTTGTAGGATATAGAAATTAACTTAATTTGTCCAAAATTAGTTGTTATGTTAATTATTTATACACGAAAATGCCGTCCTTCTGAAATTAGCTTCTCGGGTCTACATGTTTGCAGGGAATTAGTGTAGGTTCAAGTCCAGTGCATGACATGTGATGATTTTCAGCACTCCTCCATCAATTATTCTGTCACCAACATTTGGCTCTGCCTGAAACTGGGCGACATTTGTGATAACCACTCACAGCTCAATTTATGTGCCTGGGACCAAATTATCGTCTGCGAAAATGTAATAGGATAAATTTCTTCATTCAAAATTCAATTTAGTAACTACTAAGAGATTCGTGTTCTCTTACCTAGCTACTGTACTTCCTGTGTTTTATGTGGTATCTGTAATTAAACGATAGCTTAAGTACTTTTGGCTGGCATTGTCTAATATCATAGATATTCGAGAAATAATGCTTAGGGCTCTTCGATCGACGAATCTCGTTCGTAACATCGAAAGCGTCAAAACACTGGTTTTGTTATGTAGGTTACAGAATTGAATTTTTATTATTTTATTGCATTATTATTGTGTTCTTCACCTATATCGTATCTGTAATTGACCTTCTAGCTCTTGACGCAGGACATTATTAATAAAGAACTGAACTGAAATATAATATTTATGTAACTTTAAGCAACATTTTGTGCTAATATTAAATATATGTATCTGTAATATATCGGCGTGTAAGCAGTCTTGTTTGGTTACCAACGTTTCGGAGGAATGCACATGAGTTACACACTGAAGATAGGGGCAGTTAATTGCTCCGAAAGTTTGATGGTTATCTACAACCCGACAATCAAGAATTTAATTGGAGTTTTTCAAAATTTCTGTTACCGCAGGTGACCTCACAAAAATTACGTCAGAAATTTGGATTAAATTAAAGAAGCTTAAAACGTACAGCAGTAAAGTACGAAAGAAAATGAAACATTAGAATCAACCTGTTTTACGAACCCCTTTGGACCAACTTTGCGCGCTCTCAGAGGTCCGCCGGTCTTCGATTGAGGAACTCTGCTCTTAAAGTTATAATTTAATATTAGTTTAATTTTTTTCTAAAGATCTGTCCGTACAGAAGTCTCGGAATTTTACGCGGAATTGGGTTAGTGTTCCTTACTCTTGGCGAGGTGGCTTAATCTGTGATGGTATCAAACTCACAAAGTTAAAAAAAGTTTTGAGATTGATTACTCTCCTGTGACACAACATTCATTCCGAGTTTTACAAAATCGGACAATTAAGTGTCTGCATTTCTGGTTGATTATGTGCGACGGCGAACACAAACATGAAACGACAAAGACTACCTGGCAATAAAATAGCATAACGCGATGTATAAAACCATAGTTCAGTTTAATAGTAAGATTTGTATTAAGACTAACAAAATTAAATAAACATTTAAGCACTGGAAGCGAAATTTTATTTTAAATATATGGGTTAAATTAGAAACAAGGACTATTTGATAAGGGTTGCCATGAAGTATAAGTTTCATTGGTAATTTCACAGTTATTATTCTGTCATCGCACAGTCGCCATGTTGTCATTTACCTATAACGGATATGAAGAAACGGACTGTTTAGGCTGTAGATTTGCCACAGTACAAAAATTGTAAAAGTGTAATGAGTGACGCTTTGATGACGTCCACCAAACAAGTTTGATATTCTTCCATGTTGATTTTGTTACATTAGTTAAGTTGTATTAAGATTAGGGGTTTCGAATGATACAGCGTTTATTAAAACTTGACCAATAATAGGTTAAATTAATAGGTCTGTGTGTAAATCTGATGTAGGTTTTTGAAGCAAGGTAATTGAAAATAACCTAGTGTATACTGTATTTGTGTTTCGTCATCATAATATAAAGATTTATAGCAATTTATTTGAAAATGAGGGCAAGTTTTAATATTATAGAACGAGAGCATGAAGTCAAAATTGCATCCACGAAGAAGTCATTCACTGGAATGCAGTCTGCTTACTAGTGTGTCGTTTTCGTCAGAATCCCTCCAGTAAATTAAAACAAGCTCTTAGTTTTCCTACCCAGTTCTAAATAATGCACAAGGTAGGACTACCATAGATTCTTCTAAGAAAAGTGGGTAACAGAGACTTGCACATTAATTTTAAGACTTTCGTTTTTAGAGAAAAGTGTATATTCCTTTTGTTTAAGAGCTAACTAACTCCATAGAAGAGTCCATGAAAGCTGGTAATCGGTAAGCTAATCAAAAAATCTTCCGTCGTGTTTTGAACCCGGAAGATTAATACTGTGGATTTCCAACTAATACTTTGTATGCATTTTTCGTTTCCCCATGCCTCGTCTACTACATTCTCAGGCCACCTTATCATCCTAGATTTTATTATACTAAAATATATGTTGAAGAATTTGAAAACAAGGAGTTTACAAAAACAAATATGTCAGAAACAATTTGGGCATAACAGGAAACAATCAAATGCGTTTCGGGTTCAAACAAATCAGCCGTTGGTGTTAAGGTTGTGAGTTGAAGAAGCTTTACTTTTACCTTGGGTGGAGAAACTGAAAATTTACGTGTCGATTATAAAATTTTGATTAGGAAGAATCTGGGGTACAAACGTTTGGATATTTTAGAAGGGACGATTATATTAAGAGGAATACTAGAAAACTAGATTTATAAAGTGGGAGGTTAGGTTGGAACTAGTTCAGAATTCGTGTCCAGTGGTGGGCTTTGATATTGGATTATGGAACCATTGGCTCAGTTAACAGAGGTTAAAAATTTAGCACTCGTCGTAATTATTTAAGCAGCCAACTGTGATTTTACAAAACTGTGTATATATAAACTAATTTATGTATAATATAAACGAATGTGATATCAACAAGTATATTAAACGCGGTATGAAACACAGTAACTAAATTCTTATTTCTCCTTTGATGTCTTTGAAGACGTGATTTGGAGCTGAGTTCTCCTCGATTTTGCGTTGCTCTCTTTTGTAAACGCTCTACTTTGTAGTTCGGATTTTAGCTTGTGCTTTCAAGTTTTCTAACCGCAGAACGTAGATACTATAGTGTATAACAGTATCAGACAAACCACAGACCGCAGGATTACAAAATACAGTATAATAACACTGATTAAAAACTTACAAGGCCTCTGAGATGAAAGAAAATAAAATTGAACATTGAAAAAACTCAATTATAGCACGGCAGATGCGTTCTACGTACAAGTTGGTTCTACGCATGTCTCTCTGAGTAGCCGTCACAGAGAACATATTTGTTACGCTGGTACTAGGTAAAATTACCTGATCATCATTCGTCTTTTAGAGGATAAAGGTTGATTTGTAATGGAGTTAGGTGAACTTTATTTCGATTTTTACGCTTAATAATAATTGGTGAAGAGTACTGGTAGTAGAAATAGACATGAAACCATCGTAAACAATATACAAATCATATTTAAAATTTTAGTCCGTACCGCGAAGAAAACAACACTTCACCATTAAAACGTACAATTTGTTTACGCTGTTTACACTGACAACTATACGAAACTAAAAAAGTAAAGTATTTCTGATTACTAAAGCAGTCAATATATAGGATTAATTTATAAAAGGACACCGAAAATTCGGAGAATTACTAGCTTTATTTAGAAGGAATTAAGAAGATTTGGAAATATTTTGAAATGTAATGTTAATCATCTCTTCAACTGGATTCTCTCAAATAACATTCGTAAAAGCACAGAACATTTGTAATTAAAAGGGAATATGTACATTCCAGTTATAGATGCCTGTTATAATAGACATATAATGGACCCATATGCAATAGTCTGTTGGTTTTTTAAAATTATTTATAGATGTAATACTTGGCATGTTCGCTAGTTTTAAAACTCAGGAACAAACAGCAATAATAATAATCTACAGCATCTTGGAGTAATATTTATCACAGAAAATCAGAATCGGTTTGTTGTATGTGAACATATATTTTTTGAAAACTGTACAAAATGATAAAAGTGAAAACAGTATCTCAATTTACTGAGTGGGGGCAAATAAACTTGGTTCTGGAAGCGTCTTCTACCCATAAATAAATGAAAGCAATAACATAATGGAGTAACATAATGAAAAAAAACAATCAAAGGCAAGCCTTTCCGAAGAGGGCGCAGTATTCTAGACTCACATGTCCGCCTCTAGCTATATACACCTTAGTCTCTACAGTAGAATTTCAAGTTCTCAAAGTGACTATTATAAACATCGCATTCACACTTTTTCTGAATTGTAGCGCCATGTAGTCTTGTACAATCATACCGACGTTTCCGAGATGGTTGCTGCCTCTCTCATGAGGCATCGCCCTGTTGATGGCAGAAGCAAACACCTCCGAAACTATTTGAAAATGAGGGCAAGTTTTAATATTATAGAACGAGAGCATGAAGTCAAAATTGCATCCACGAAGAAGTCATTCACTGGAATGCAGTCTGCTTACTAGTGTGTCGTTTTCGTCAGAATCCCTCCAGTAAATTAAAACAAGCTCTTAGTTTTCCTACCCAGTTCTAAATAATGCACAAGGTAGGACTACCATAGATTCTTCTAAGAAAAGTGGGTAACAGAGACTTGCACATTAATTTTAAGACTTTCGTTTTTAGAGAAAAGTGTATATTCCTTTTGTTTAAGAGCTAACTAACTCCATAGAAGAGTCCATGAAAGCTGGTAATCGGTAAGCTAATCAAAAAATCTTCCGTCGTGTTTTGAACCCGGAAGATTAATACTGTGGATTTCCAACTAATACTTTGTATGCATTTTTCGTTTCCCCATGCCTCGTCTACTACATTCTCAGGCCACCTTATCATCCTAGATTTTATTATACTAAAATATATGTTGAAGAATTTGAAAACAAGGAGTTTACAAAAACAAATATGTCAGAAACAATTTGGGCATAACAGGAAACAATCAAATGCGTTTCGGGTTCAAACAAATCAGCCGTTGGTGTTAAGGTTGTGAGTTGAAGAAGCTTTACTTTTACCTTGGGTGGAGAAACTGAAAATTTACGTGTCGATTATAAAATTTTGATTAGGAAGAATCTGGGGTACAAACGTTTGGATATTTTAGAAGGGACGATTATATTAAGAGGAATACTAGAAAACTAGATTTATAAAGTGGGAGGTTAGGTTGGAACTAGTTCAGAATTCGTGTCCAGTGGTGGGCTTTGATATTGGATTATGGAACCATTGGCTCAGTTAACAGAGGTTAAAAATTTAGCACTCGTCGTAATTATTTAAGCAGCCAACTGTGATTTTACAAAACTGTGTATATATAAACTAATTTATGTATAATATAAACGAATGTGATATCAACAAGTATATTAAACGCGGTATGAAACACAGTAACTAAATTCTTATTTCTCCTTTGATGTCTTTGAAGACGTGATTTGGAGCTGAGTTCTCCTCGATTTTGCGTTGCTCTCTTTTGTAAACGCTCTACTTTGTAGTTCGGATTTTAGCTTGTGCTTTCAAGTTTTCTAACCGCAGAACGTAGATACTATAGTGTATAACAGTATCAGACAAACCACAGACCGCAGGATTACAAAATACAGTATAATAACACTGATTAAAAACTTACAAGGCCTCTGAGATGAAAGAAAATAAAATTGAACATTGAAAAAACTCAATTATAGCACGGCAGATGCGTTCTACGTACAAGTTGGTTCTACGCATGTCTCTCTGAGTAGCCGTCACAGAGAACATATTTGTTACGCTGGTACTAGGTAAAATTACCTGATCATCATTCGTCTTTTAGAGGATAAAGGTTGATTTGTAATGGAGTTAGGTGAACTTTATTTCGATTTTTACGCTTAATAATAATTGGTGAAGAGTACTGGTAGTAGAAATAGACATGAAACCATCGTAAACAATATACAAATCATATTTAAAATTTTAGTCCGTACCGCGAAGAAAACAACACTTCACCATTAAAACGTACAATTTGTTTACGCTGTTTACACTGACAACTATACGAAACTAAAAAAGTAAAGTATTTCTGATTACTAAAGCAGTCAATATATAGGATTAATTTATAAAAGGACACCGAAAATTCGGAGAATTACTAGCTTTATTTAGAAGGAATTAAGAAGATTTGGAAATATTTTGAAATGTAATGTTAATCATCTCTTCAACTGGATTCTCTCAAATAACATTCGTAAAAGCACAGAACATTTGTAATTAAAAGGGAATATGTACATTCCAGTTATAGATGCCTGTTATAATAGACATATAATGGACCCATATGCAATAGTCTGTTGGTTTTTTAAAATTATTTATAGATGTAATACTTGGCATGTTCGCTAGTTTTAAAACTCAGGAACAAACAGCAATAATAATAATCTACAGCATCTTGGAGTAATATTTATCACAGAAAATCAGAATCGGTTTGTTGTATGTGAACATATATTTTTTGAAAACTGTACAAAATGATAAAAGTGAAAACAGTATCTCAATTTACTGAGTGGGGGCAAATAAACTTGGTTCTGGAAGCGTCTTCTACCCATAAATAAATGAAAGCAATAACATAATGGAGTAACATAATGAAAAAAAACAATCAAAGGCAAGCCTTTCCGAAGAGGGCGCAGTATTCTAGACTCACATGTCCGCCTCTAGCTATATACACCTTAGTCTCTACAGTAGAATTTCAAGTTCTCAAAGTGACTATTATAAACATCGCATTCACACTTTTTCTGAATTGTAGCGCCATGTAGTCTTGTACAATCATACCGACGTTTCCGAGATGGTTGCTGCCTCTCTCATGAGGCATCGCCCTGTTGATGGCAGAAGCAAACACCTCCGAAACGTTGTACCAAACTACACGGCGCTACAACCCAGGAAACGGCTGTCTTCCCCAGCTCGGAGCTGAGTGGAATGGTTACCGCGACTTTGCATATTTACAGACCGGGAACCGAGTTCATTTAACTGATAAAGCTCATCGAGAAAACTTTACGCTTCTTCGCCAGTAACTTGATTAATGTCAGAATCTGGTATTGTTTTATTCAAATCCAGTTTCGTGGCACCGAAAATACAGCATTCACTTGTATTTATTCAATTAAAATGCTGAAATCTGCAAGACATAACGTGTGTTAAATGTTTAACTTGAAGTTTCGTTCCATTAAATAATGTTGGTTGACAATCTTCTCTCAAAATATGACACATTTTGTATAATAACCCAGGATTCACTTTTCTGAAATATCCTCTTTGTTTTAGTGCATGAGCATTCCAAGCACTGGGTATCCTTTCTCGAGCTAAAAAAAGTACGTAAAAACGTAACCCACAATTTAATTTTATCTGTAAGAGATCATCTAAATTAACGTTCATTGTTACGTGGACCCTTGTTATTCATCATTGGTGTTACAGTGACTGGATCCATTATTTTCTCTTGTTTCTCGTAGTTATAAATAATTCCAGGAACGTTTTGGAATTGTATAGTCTGCTTCTCACTACAGGTGTTAAATCCATTGTGTGCAAAGTCCTGCAAGTGCATCGAACCTCAATTAAAACCCAAACTATAAGAGCGAAAATGTGCAGGTGCACTTAACAGTTTAGTGTACTACATAAACTGTTATTAACCTTAATATACTTCGATTTAATATTATGAATATGGCAATGATTCTTTCGTTGCGATGCATGTAAATACGTGGGTTGATACTTCAAATTAAATACGTAAGAAAATCGAATCGACGAAGACAAGGCAGATGGTATATGTATGATGGAAATTATAAACTCGCACAGTGTTTAATCATAAGACCTGATGGAAAGAGAACATTTGGAAGACATAGACGTTGATGGGGATAATATAAGACGTAACTTAAAATAAGTTCGGAGGGTGCGGAATTTATTTATCTTCTCATAATGGTGATTGAGCCACGGTGGTCTAGCGGTTAGAACGCTGGCCTTGTAATCCTGGGGTCTCGGGTTCGATTCCCGGCGGTGCCCGAATTTATAACTTGTGTTGGGCAAGGCCGTGGTCTAGGCAACACGGAGTTTTCCTCCGGGGGCTTCCCCGGTTTCTCCGTGGCATCCCAACAATTACTCCATTCACACACAGAAGAAGGCAATGGCAAACCACTTCTGGATCATCTGCCAAGAACGTATATGAACAGATCCCAGTCGGATATTGTTCATATGGACCTGTCGTCAGACAGAACACTACAAATAAATAAAAATAATGGTGATTGATGTCGGTCTGTTGTGAACATGGTAATGGATATTCGGACTTTACAAGAAGATGGAAATTACTTAACTAGCTAAGCGTATTAATAGCTTCTCAAGAAAGACTTTTCTGTATGGAAGTTAATTGATTACATATAGTCAATAGACTTTTTATAAAGATGGACAGTTATTAGACCATTTTCATTAACTAATATTTAATATTTAAATTAAATAGATATCGATAATTATCGGTATACAACTCAATATCACTTTTTTAAAAAAAATCCGTTTTGTAATTTCAGAGGCTGAATTTTTGTACAGTGAGATTAACAAACATGAGTCTTACAGTGAATTTCGTACATATCGTGCAAGGAAAACTTAAAAATTATACTTTAAAGGAAACTTTCGCAAATGTTTGACAGCGATTTCTTTTTGATTCAGAATAAATTTTCTTAATTATTTTATATCTCAGTGAAGCACAAATATTTAAAAAAAATTCTACTAAAGGAAATGTGATCTGTCTAAGAAAAGAAAGAAATAATTTTATTAAACATGAATTGTTACTCAGACCTGTTAAAGACGGCGTAATTTCTTCCGTGTTACTGAGTTACATGTTTTGGCACTGCAACGTAAAATCCCTACAGTATTCTGTTCCATCCTAAAAGTGCTTGATTTAAATTCCGTGTAGACAGAAAATGCTGTTTTCTGAAATAATTACCTTTTTTCTCTAGAGATCTAGAGACTGCATTGCGCAGTGGTTGTCTTCTGTTTTCCAGTAGCATGCGAGTGTGGATTGACCGGGCAGCAAGCCGTCTCGAGGGGCCATCTACCCACACGCCTGCGTTGTTAGGGAACCTGCCTCGCTCTATTCAGCAAGGGAATTGAAGTAGAATAGAAACATGTAGGTAACACACGCCCAGATAAACACAAACCATGCGCAAAAACCAGTCGTCATTTGTGTAGTCCCCGACAGGGTCCTGAAGAATTAATTGAAACTTGTAAATAGTTTTATTTAGTTTTCTGGCTAAATGAACAAATTTTTACCACGCTTTATTGAAATATTCTACATCAGTTCTCACCTCAGAAGTTCTCATTATTGTTTTATGAAAGTATCTTTGGTGTCAATGCACTGACGTTTCGTACATGTTGATTACCGACAAGAAATCAACCAATATACATTTTTCCGGGTACTTTCATGACACTTTTAGCGACTAACATGTTCGTCAATCGCTGTTTTACATTAAATTTAAAAAAATTAACATTTCTATCTTGAAGCCTAAAGAAAATACACACCACATTTAATTGTCACCCTTTCAGAATTGTAACTAGCTTAAAATTCTGTTCGTTTCTTGAGCTTTGTGAACTCAAATTGAACTTTGTATGAATTTCTGCTTTATGCAATATTTAACTTCTGCCCTATTCTTTAACACGAAACCGGCCCCAGAATTACACGAAGTGGAAGGAGGGGAAGAAGTCTAGTACTAATGGAATGCTGTAGATGCCACCACCAGACACCAACAATTCACCGCAGTCCCTTCCCAAGCTCGAGCTGTCAGCAACAGGAGCAAAATCTCGAGTCGACCAGCCATACTAACACAAGACCTATATTCTGTGTGTGTAGAAAGGGAAGGCAAAAGTAGCAATAATAAAGGAGAAGTCCTTATCAAGTGCAGCCCGGTTAGCGATTTGCATGCGTTTAATATCTGCTCTAAGTTTACTACCAACAGAAGCCAGGCAAACATTAGGTACGAACGCATACAACACAAAGTTGAGACCAGTCATCATCAGTTATTGTTGCAGCGAATGACAAATGAACATCGTCGTGATGTTGCCTTTAAAGTCTCCACGGATTTAATGGAGGAGATTTACAATATCTGTGTATATAATCAAATATTAATATATTTTTATTAGTCGCGTAAATCTAAGAATCAAACCTTGGGAATTAATCTGTTGCTTGAAAGTCTCGTCTGCACAACGATGGAAGACAGACGATGGTCAAACAGATGAAGGTGTGTTCCTCCAAATTGATTGGGATTCCGTATCAAATTTTCGTAATGAACAGACACACTCATTAGGCAGTCCAAATAAAGTAACTTAGAATATAATCGTATTGAAAAGTACTTATAAATCGTTTTATTTTTAGACACTTAATATGTTATTTTTTAAGTAGGAATTTGCATAATGAGGAGGTTCTATTTTATTTTTAGGGCTATCAAATCAAGGAATATGGAATGATGGGCACATATTCTGCATGAGAACATAAGAAACGCGCCTAAAGTGAAGTCTAAGGCAACTTGGATGACCTAGGCGTGGATGTAATTATAATTTTAAAAAGGATATTCAATTAAAACATTTTATGTAACATCATAATATGTTTTTGTATTTTTAAAAAATATTGGTGCCGAACACAAAATAAATTTCTGAATCTATGTTTCTGATATTTTTATAAACTTTACTAGATTGTGTTTACTGACAAAAATTGAACGCAACTGTCACTTCTAGGCTCCCGGCTGGAACTGTATGTCTCACCACCATGTTATAGAATGTTTACCCGATGCGACTAGTTTCGCTTTATGAAAACAGTAAATTCGTTTTTTTTTGTTTTTTTTTGGTTTTTTGACGTAAATACGTCTATATTTTAGGGTCAGTGTCATTCGGCAAAAAGTGGAACGAAAATTGAAACGAAAAAGTGTAACAATGGTTTATCAACAAATCGACAATAATGGTTACCTAAGGAACATCTATTTCCTCGGCATTTTTGTTACCTAAGAAACGTTGTTACACTTTTTCGTTCCACTTACCTTACATTACCTAACCTTACATTACATTTCATTACATTACTTTACATTACATTCATCTACCACAGACCCATCTTAAGCGTAACTAATTGAAGTTAAATAAACAATGTCTTAATCAAACTTATCTCAAATGTAAAGCATGTATAAAGGAAATATTTAGAATAAAGCCAATAAATAAACTTCCTTTCCGTATAGACGTATTTACGTCAAATTCTCCGGAACCGTGGTTCCACTGACAACTGTTTGTTAGCAATTCCTACCGGTATCTTAGAAGTGACAGTTTCGTTCAACAGTGAACGCTTTGTAGATGCCAGTAATATTGTAAACAAACTTGATAGATTAAGGCTGAAGAATGTTGGATAGAAAAATATGATAATGTGAAGAAAGAGGAAGGCGGGGAATGTGAAGATGACTAAAAAGATAGAAGTATATAGGATGAATGACAAGAAAATGACGACGAAGAAGAAGCAGGAACAGATGATGAACTAGAAAGTAACTTGATTTAGGTGGCTTTACTTCCAAGCAATACATTTCTGAGCTCGGGATAGTATGATCCTATTTTACACTTTTGTTGCGCTTAGCATATATCTACTGTCTACACACAGCGCTTTACGACGGCCTCTAAGCTTTCGACTCAGTGAAGATCCTCTTAGGGAGAATAAATGGGCCGTAACTCGTCTGTCCCTTAACGGAATCCCAATCAATTTGGAGGAAGCCAATTTCTGCGTAAGAAAACATAAGTCAGTAGAACCAGAAGTGGAGTCAGAGAATAGTAATATTATAAGTGATCCCACTACGCATCTATTTTCATTCTTTTCAAACATCCAGTTCTCCCAAGATACTGTCTTCAAGGTACCGATAGGATAAGGTGGATTTTATCGGAATTGCTTTTTATACGCGAGTGTTACAGGTTAAAGAATAGCGAGTGCTCTGAGGCTGGCTCGTTCTGCAGCTCACTTTTAAAATAGAGAGGGACATATAGACATGATTGTGGCATCAACGTTTTTGAAGCCCAGCGGTAACTATATGTACCACCAGCTTTAATATTGGAAAGCCGTATGACAGATATTTGAGTACCAATTCAAAATTTGCTTCAGAACCGAGGGAAGTGTCTTGACACCTTAAATATCTCGTCTCAATTCAATTTAAGAATTCAGTCCGTACCGCGAAGAAAACACAACACTTCAATATTAAAAAGATTAACTGGTTAATACAGTTTAATTAAATAATCGCTGGTTATACTAAAACTCATATGAAATCTGTACGTACAAAAATACATGATTATTGACTACCGAAATATGAGGTACATATAATTACCACTTGGCTTTAAAGGGTTAGGTAAGATATTAATACTCGTAGCTCTGTACATCTGTGCAGCAGGGAAGTACTATTTTAGTTCTGCACACAGATTCTTATTTGCACTTTGTTCATCTATGCCTTAAATTCGAGTAGACTATATTAACATAACATATATTTCAGCTAACCCCTCCCTCCTTCCCATTCCAACCCTTATGAATATTTTAACTGCGAACTGAAAATGCTATCAAGGGATTTACGTCTTTCTACGCATACTTTATGCACGATTTGACAGGATTTTTTTCTGACAGATTCAGAAAACCATTCGGTTTTAATCCGAAACCTTTTATTAGAATGTACGTGAATATTCATACGTCTATCTTCATAATTTACATAATTAATTCTTTTATACAAATAAAAGAATTGCT
Organism: Zootermopsis nevadensis; assembly: GCF_000696155.1. The sequence goes on from NW_019059763.1 coordinate 245,350, forward strand.
AGCATGTTGTTGTTACATTAAACATCATCATGGAACATTGTTTTATGCGTCATAACGTGAAACTTTGACATATTTGGATTTGAAAAGACATTTCTAGTTTATATAATATCAGAGAATTTGTAAACGTAAATCTTAAATATTGATCGTATGATAAAATGTCGATTTGGGTTATGAGAGTCGTGGTATGTGGATTATGATGTAGTTACATTAAGTTTTAGGGCAGAAATGAAGATGGAGGCGATATGCTGCCCCGAAACATTTGTATTTACCCAGAAATCCCCACGGGGTTACAATCCAAAACACCAAAATTCAAGTCTTCACCAGTGTGTAGTTAATGGTTCGATCGCTAGTTGATTGTAGATTAAATAAAAGCTACGTTGCAGAGTTTCCGTTGCTAATCGGAAGTCAGGTCCATTGTTTTGAAGAGCGGACGAATCTACAACAATGAGGCGAACATGACTTGGCAGCCTTCGTGTGGTCTGCAAACAATCAGGTCACATTCCAAATTAGAGGCTTTTTTTCCTTTCATCTTTTAAACACAATCTCCTGAGATTTTTTATCAGTAAAGAAACATATTATTCTGGGTTTATAGCCCCCTCAGAATAAAATATCAGCAGCAATTTTTAAAGGTCAAATTGAAGAAAAGAGATTCTACACGTCATTTGCATAAAGTGGTATTGGATACTTCCTAAATAAACCAAAGAAATGTGGATGAGTTAATTTTTTTTAAATCTTTAATTATCTTAACATAGAAGGGTATAAAATAAATACAAAATTACACATTTTTTTATTATTATTTCTAATAAAATTAATAAAAGGATGGGAAATTTAGCGTTCTGTGAGGTACTTATATTATAAGAAACCTCTGATTATATGTTGCCATTTACGGAGTTAGTTGATTAGTTTCGAATAATAGGACCACATAGGCTGAAGTCATAAGAAAATAAAATAAGACGTAATAGGATTAAACAGAAATTAATTTTTAAATTCCTTAATACAGAATGTCAAATTTGTTATTAATTTCTTCCTGTAGTAAGAATGGTAATTGTATGCAACAAATTTGAAAGCGAATAATTACGTGAATAGAGATTAAATATCCTATTGAAAAATATAGACACCCCTCGTTCTGCGTTAAGACGTGCTTGGATACCAACTTATCTATTATTCCGCCGACCCTACACACAATCTTTGTTTGCGCTTACTTGGGACTTTTCGATAATTGCTAACACTGGAGGCTTCTTTCCGCGTACTGTTCATATTGTGGTGCAGATGTTGAGATTATTTGAAAGCTTGTCCATACACCAGAAAACTAAGACTTTTTGTAGATATTGTTTTTTTTCTTGCCAAGACGTTCCGGGTTTTTTTAACAGTTCATATCCTTAATGTTTCCCTGGCAATCATCGTAAACACCTAACAAGAACACCACTTCGGTTTCTTCCGTATAGTTTCGGCTTTTACCCAGCTTTCCATCCTTCACTCGAGTCATGTGACGTCACATAAGTGGGGACTATTTTCTTGAAGCTACACGTGTGTTGGGTCTGTGAATGTTCTTTCTGTCTTCAATTTTGGAATGGCTTTTTGTAAGTCTGGAACTGGGCTGTCAGGTTCTGACTGTAATACGTTGATGTGTTCTGTAAACCTGTCTCCTTAGGTCAGCCGTTTCCGTCTCTAGAACAAAATTGTCGTGTCTGAGACCAGCGCCAACAAATACGTCTGCAGTCTGTAAATAGAAGTAGAACAGTCAACATGGGGAACTTACAAACAATATTAAACGTGTGGGGGGAACAAAAATAAATAAATTAATTGTTATAAAATTAGGTCTTCTTATTCTAGGGCTAATTTGTTAAATTAAAACTTTATTTTTCCAAGGAATAGGGGAAAATATATAAATAAAGATTCTGCTTAAATGATAAAAATAACAAAAAAATGCAAACATTTATTCAGATAGTGGTATTAGTTAATGATTATTTCTTTATATTTAAGAAAGTGTGCTTGTATAAAATGTTTATAAGATATGTAAACAATACTTAATTATACTTTTGAAAAGCTATTTTGATTAATGTCCACATGAAAACAGGGAATTTTGGATTGATTCTGGACAAGCCTAAAACCTATTCCTGTAATACAGAAGAAGGAAATAAAAGAGATGTTATTAAATATTGGTTTAAATGTCATATTTGTTAAATTCTAAAGTAAACGAAGAGTTTTTATAAGTTTCCTTTCATTCTCAGAATTTTTATTGGTTGTGTTATACATTTCTCATTAATTTCGCTGAATTTTTGTAGCTTATTAATAAAGTGTTCATCTTTGAGCTACTCACTGTTACTGCAATAAGATATTGCAGTAGACGAATTTTCTGAGCTGTATGATGTAGAATATTTTAGCACAACTATTCATAGTTAACATCTGGATACATCTGGGACAATAGACAAGCTTTTTCGTATAAGCTTTTACTATATGCATGGCAAGGAACAATGGGAATTTTGGAGTGGAGAAGGTGGCAGGTCTGGAGGTTAATTACCATGGAAGGGTAGAATGAGTTGGGAGGATACAAGTCGAGAACAATTGGTACTCTCGTTATGTAATGGATACGTTGCCATTAATACAAAACCCAAGCTTAGTCTGAACACAAAGAATCGCTTGACACGTGTTTAGCGATGAAGACGAAAGCAAAATTTTTGTCAGTCCAGGTCAATTACGCCACTAGTCTTAGTACAAGATTAATGTTTTTTCAGTGAGATCACATTAGTAACTATTTTAAAGTTTTACTTTATACAGAAATTCTACACAGTTTTTTACACTAATGTCTCGTTCATCGAGAAAATTGGAGTCGTCTTTTTACATGTGATTGAACGTATAATGGGTTAGACGTTCTGATAAGTGCAAACACTACTTTGTGAATGATTAAAGATTTTCACATTCAGGGTTTGACGTTAAATGGAAAGAAAGTGCAGGTAAATTAACAAAAAACAAGAACGGATACTGTAATTAAATCACAGTTGTCTTAAAATGGCAAGTTTTCCACACACTTGTTTAATTATAAAAAAATTGTATGTCCACGTTAACTTAGTGAAGTAGAGTCATTTGTTAAAATTCCAAAGTTTTCTTAATTGGTCAAAAAATTCTTTGTTCTTTACTGAACTTTAAGTTTAATTAGGCCTGACACTATGATCGCGAATAGTCCACGCTTTGAGCCAACTTAATTGAGATCGCCACTTCAGATTGTCTCATAAAATATTTTTTATTTTTATTCTCTCATCTATTTATAGGAATATCAAATCTATTTTTATCCTGAGGTCTACCGATTACAAATTCGTAAGCATTTCTAATCTCCTCCATGCGCAGGTCTATGATCTTCCTGATGATGGAGGCTGTATGAACCTCTGAAACGTTTGTCACTTTCTACGAGGCTACAAGGCGTAATCTTTATTCTGAATTACTTAAATCTATTTTACATCTTTACGCCTTATTTATCTAAAATACATTTTAATATTATCCTTTAATCTAAGCATTTACTATGCAAACTGTCCGTAAATTTTGACCGATTTCCTAATTATCTTCCATGTGGTTTTTAATATTGCGCCACCTTCCACAAGGCGTTACCGTATTACCAGCCGGCTATTTTAAACTGAATTCTTTGTTGCTAAATTGCTGGTCAGCTGAACGTAATGCGGGTTTTCAGATGATTAATAACGACATGAAAGACTCGTGACTGCCCAGGACATGGGGCGAAGGGGGACGGTGTGGCTCAGCAGGGTTAAGCTAATGTGTCGAAGCTGCGAGATTTTTGCACGGGAGAATAATGTAACAAGTAAAAAATTCAGGTGAAAGGAAGTTAAGATTTGAGGTTTTCACAGCGTCGAGTATGAAGATTTCTGTCTTCTGGGTGGTTGCGCTGTGTAGTCTGGTCGATGTTTACCAACGTTTCTGAGGTCATACTCCCTCCGTCATCAGGGCGATGCTTAGTATGAAGATTTCTGCCTTCTGGGTTGTTGCGCGGTGTAGTCTGGTCGATGTTTACCAACGTTTCTGAGGTCATACTCCCTCCGTCATCAGGGCGATGCTTAGTATGAAGATTTCTGCCTTCTGGGTTGTTGCGCGGTGTAGTCTGGTCGATGTTTACCAACGTTTCTGAGGTCATACTCCCTCCGTCATCAGGGCGATGCTTAGTATGAAGATTTCTGCCTTCTGGGTTGTTGCGCTGTGTAGTCTGGTCGCATGTTAATGTTTTTCTCGATTATGCTTTGGGTTAGAAAATAACCTAATCGTTTCGGTATTCCAGTGCAAATTCTGTAAGTATTTTTCATTTCCCCTCAGCTCATTTTCCTGAATTTTATCATTCTGTTAATATTTGATAATGAATATAAATTATGAAGCTCCTCAATATGCAGTATTATCCATTCTCTTTTACTAAATCTCTTTTGGTTCACGTAGTTCTGTGTATGTTTTAATATTCAGATCTAAAGCGACAGGAGGAAAGTGAAATGGAAGTTAGAGAGAAAAAGTGAGTCTTGTGGTTGCTAAGGAATTTTATCCGTTCTTTTTTTATTATTACTTAAGGCTTTGTTCCTTTTGAAGGCATCTTGTTTGAGTACATGTTGGTTTTATGAAAAAAAATAGTTATAACCTATAAAATTACCAATAAATGGATCGATATGTTTTATGTTTCTAGATAAGTTCTCGTAGCAACCGCTTACCTTAGTTTCGAGTAGGGAAGTTATTTCTTGAGAAAATTAAGAAGGAAAAGCTTTAAAATAAATTCCTTCTTGAGATTCTTATGACGTAGAAGATTTCACGTAAAATTACTTTCGGTTAGGCACTACATTCGTCATGCAGTGTCTCCATTGACAGATGAATCCCCCCCCCCCCCCCCACGAATATATTCGTATCGCTTAATGGAAGATTTGTCATTTGTTATTATTGTGTCGACAGACATTTCTCTGTGGACCTGAGCATTTTTCCCAGTTGTACATAGAATATGGAACGGCGGTGGAATGATATTTACATGGGGAAACAGAAGAATTTGGATATACAGTTCTTCTAGTGCCTTTGTCTACCACAGATTTAACAAGGATTGATGTGAATACCCATCCTCCAGCGGTGAGAAGACGGTCTAATCGCCTCAGCTATGACATGACCTTGAAAAAAATACGTGAACTAAATTTGTGATATGATTTGTTCTTAACCCTGCCGTTAACTTGTGGGGAATGTGTCATTCCATTTTAAAAGCTGAGAAGCCGCGTAGTGATTATTAGGCTACTAGTACGAAACGTCATGGAAAATGCCTCGGGTTTATTAAAATTAAATTGAAATGCCGTCCCTTAAAATGTGATTTTACAGTTGTAGGTGCAGTGGGATATGCATATGATACTCTTGAAAGAGATGAGAATCTCATGCAGAGTTTATGACGGAACACTTAAAGGGAAGAGATTATTTGGAAAACATTTGCGTATGTTGGAGGATAATATTAAAACGAGTCTTAAAGGAGGTGGGTAGTGAGTATGTGGACTCGATTTATTGTCGACTAGTGGAATGTTTTGAACCTGGAATGCGTTTTTCAGTTCGCGAAAATTGCAAGGAATTTCTTAAATACCTGGGCAACGTTTATTTCACATTATTGATTAATCTTACTTAATGCAAGTTTATAAAGTAGGTTAAAATTTGAGCTATATTGATATTCGTGGTTCCCTACCTTCTCTGGAATGTACTCTTTTCGTGATGTATTTCCTGTCTTAATTTACATTCTGAGATAATACATTAAAATAATCCGCTACGTATTCTTTCTGTGTACTTTTCAATTCATTGTATTTGAAATCACGCTATCATTGGCGCTAAATAAACTCTGCATCTGATATAATTGAAAATATAGAATTGCGTAGACATTTTCCGTCGTCCTAATTTGATTAAAACGACGTTTCGAAGACTGGAATATAGCATCGTTCTGAGGTATGAACTTAGTCTATTGTGCAGGTAATTATTACTTGACGACATAGACAGATTCACTTCTCCGAAACGTCGTTTTTACCAAATTACGACGATAGATAATACCCAAGAAGTTTGTTTTAATAATACACCGTCCTCACAGACCTTCAGATCTAATTAAATGTAACTCGATTTCCAGACCGGGAGTTTGCGAGGTCTTTGTGGACGTTTCCCAGAATATTCCAGCGCCATGGATGTTTCGTGGTTACTAGTGGCTGGAATAATAGTCTATCTGTCCTACAGCGTGTGTTCATGTGACACCAAAGTGCAAGGGCCATTTGCTGTCTCCTTCCCTCTGGAAGGACACTTCCACGCGCTGGGGCAGTAAGGTCACTGAGAGACCAAGAGGTAACCACAGTGATCGCCGGTAAGACCTGTCGATGTCACCCCCACAGTCCGACCAACCTCAGTCTGACACCCTTGTACTCCACTCCTTACAGAGTGGATGAAATTTTCAAGGAACGCAGTGGCGGATTACCGCTAGACAGCGTCGGATATTCGGTATTTTTAACATTTTTTCCCCCTCTGCCTTTCCATCGCCTTATATCTGGTTTATCATTTTGTTTTTTGGTTGTGTTCGTAACCGAAAGTTTCAGAAATGGTTCTGCTAGTTTCCTCATGTCTCCCTGTTCGTATGTAACAACTCATAAACCGCTAAACGTAAATTCACGAAATTCGGTACGGAGGAATTTTTTACTGAAATAGACGCAAAATTCTGGTAAAGTTCGTGTAAAAATAAAGGATACTTTTCAGGAGGACGCACTTGCGTGTTTTGAGCGCAGAAATAACTGATTAAGGAATTACCCAGCTGTCCACACTTTCCTTTATTTCTTTCCCTCCCTTTATTTTCAAATTTGTTCATTTATTTTCCCTCAACTTTTATTCGTCTTTTTCCTATGATGTGTAATACAGTACGCGACTGTAATCTTGAGACTTACAAGGAATGCAGGAAGTCCGAAGCGTTAAAGGTTGACGCTATCTTTTTCCCTTTCCTCCTTCCCCCCGCAAGTCTCAAGATTACAGTCGCGGACTGTAATAGTACTAGAAACAATATTGCGAACTTCTGGCGTGGGTTTAAAAGTATCGCAATTAGTTGTGTGTTCTGAAGTTGTGCATGGCGTTGCGTGTACGAAAATTGTCTAATTTACTAATTTATTTTCGTGGAAGCATATCGTAAAAGCAACACTTAAGCTACGTCATCTGTTCTGATTTAGGATATCAATTGACTATCACTGTAACGTGACCCCTGAACATTTTATGGTTATGCAAGACTTTCAGCGCGTTATCTCCTTCTTTGTGTGGCAAATGAAATGAGAATAAGAAAATGTTCTCTCAGCATCATCACCTCGCGTTTCGTGTCAGAGTAACCAACCATCTCACACATCTTGTGTTCTTTCTCAAAATATATTAGCTCCCGGCACGAAATAATAGTGACGAAGAATATTTCATATTTTGGCTTCATTTAAGCCAGTTGTAAGCCTTGTATTCTTCATTTTATGTCTTTCATATTTCTTTCCTCTTGAAGACTTTTGTTTCAATTACGAGAGACTTATACGCTGCATTAAGATGATGGTACTACATTAAGAGCATAAACGAACTTCCTTAAACGTTCATAACGAAAAACAAAAAGCTATATAAAGGAATGTAACAGTGTCATAATGCACGTTAAAGCCGCTCTAATTGATTCATTTCTTAGGCATGACGTGAAGTAAAATTTTCCTATTCATTCGTTATTTATTTATTTCCAAATACATATTAAACATTTGCTATTTTACTGAAATAAATTCGTATATTTTCCAGTTCTGTTCGAGTTATTTTATTTAGACGAACTTTGGGCATTCTCTAACAAGCAAATCAAAATTCTGCCGTCTCTGCTAGCGAATTGCCACTAATTATCGCCCTAACGACTTCACTCTTACTCTATCCATACCAGAAGGACGAGCGGGCATTGCCTGGGGACCTTCTAGCTATAAGGTATTCTTTCTCCTATCCCTACCCCAGAAATCGAAGTGTCTCTCAACTTCTCCTCCACCAATTTTCTCTTTGATTTTACTCTTTTATCCTTCCTTAAATTGGTTTTGTTTAAGTATACATCTGAATTTTCGAAATCAGTTGTAAGTGTTAGTATCAATTACTAAAACCTCGCCCTGATGATGGGGGCAGAAAGTACCTTTGAAACGCCGCTAAACTTCTATCATACTACACGGCTCTGTAGCCCAAAGGAGAGCCATCTTTGTTCTGACCGCCTTGAAAGCCTCAAATCGTGTTGATAATAATGAACTTGATACCGTGGCCCGTGGCCTTGATGAGAAAATTAGTTCCTGCGCAATGCTACTTCCATTTTGCTCACACACTCATACATGCTGTAAAGTATGTGGCTCACAGTTTGAGGAAATTCTATGGTCAGTCCTGTTAATTGGAATTGGGATTTCTGCGATATAGATTTCTGCAGTACAAAGACAGATCCCCGGGATGTACACAGCGGAGCTTCAACAGAGAAACGGAACGGGTGTGGAAAGCCCCTCAAAGAGGAAATGCGTGGAATTTGCGGAACGCTTTGAATATTGCTACAACTAGAACAGAATATCCAACTTCCTTTTCGCATATCGATCACTCGAATGGAAGTTGTAATAAAACAGCAACCTCGATACCAATCGATATCGTGTGTGTTTGTATACGTGTACTCTCTCTCTTTTTTTGCTACTAAATTGGATTCAAGTTTAAAATCGGATCTGTTGACTTTCATTTTATACTGAGGGAATGTAGACTTTTTAAACTGTGATCAGAATGTAATAGTTCCTACAGGAGTTTCTCTGGCAGTCGCCAACGTTTCACGAACTCTAAAACACGACTTCATGGGAGTGAAGTGTTTTTGTCTGTGTGTGTACTTTACCACAAAATTAAGAATGTGGCTGGAACGTCAGATGTTTTTCCTGTTGCTATATTTCACTGACATGTCTTCAAATAATTGTTCTGCTTTTGAAGATTACTAGCAAAAATGATTGGTTGAAAATGGTGGTTGTTACTCGTTTCTTCATACGCGGTAAATCGCAGGTACGCGAACACAAAATATGAGTCATTTTGATTTTTTTTTCATTTGGCACATTTGTGAACAGCTGAACAGGGGTGTCAGGACGTAAATGTAGATGACAAGTGATAATCATGTCAGAAAGCAAACCCTTGGTAAATCGATAAGGGCATAATGTGATAAAATAACATGGAATATAAGCAACAAAGCTTTTTTTCGGGATTGGAGGTAAAAGGAATTGTTCAGAATAATACTATCCATTGGTAACTGTATGTCCCACCTGCTTGATCAATCAATGAATCTTTATTTAGTATTTATGTATTTCGTTTGATCGTTATTGTAAACAGGTCTAATTTCCCTTAACAGCATTAACAAGTTGATATTTGTAATGGTGAAATGTTGTGTTTTCTTTGCGGTACGGGCTTCGGAATAGGTTTAACGGCGTTAAAGCTTGTGGTTCTGTTACGAGACACTTGATGAATTTTTCTAGACCCAATAGGAAATAGTTTCTTATTATCAAAATAAGAAAATCTTAACTGAATTAATGTCCGTTTAGATTGTTTCCTATGTCCGTTTGGAGTTTCGATTTCCATGTTTGGCATCTGTAGGTTTCGAGTGATAGCTATGTATGTGCTCGGTTAGCGAATGGAAAGGGATGCTGTTCAGTCTGCAAACCGATGAAACCATTTCAGTGTATATGTAACCAAGAGGGATGGATGAACTCCATTCTGAATTAGCAAATTAATTATCCGTTTTGTTCCGTTAGAACGACAGGCAAAGGGGGGGGGGAGTAGGGGGTTGTGAGTCTACTGGAGGTTGACATTAGGTTCAGAGGCCAAAGTTCATCCTATGAGCTCCTGCCTAATTTACTGAGACATGCCAACTGTTGTCCAGCCAGAGAATGGGCGCTTACGTTAGAACGGAGACGCTGTGCAATGCAGCACGTTTCCTTACTACATGTGACTACGGAATTCATGCACTATATCATCCGAACCTCAAATGTATCGCTATAAAATATTACCGAGATGTACACAAAGCCTTGTGTTCTATTTCAAGTAATTGATAGTGTAAAAATGTTGAAATGTTTAAATCCGGAGCGCTTATGAAATTTTGATAAATGACTTAATTATATTTACGTGTAATTAATGCGTTATACTTAAAATTATCTAGCAATTTAAACCATTCAATTTATAACCGTAAAGCGATTAAAATAATACACACACAGACTAAAATGCAGTAATATAAAATATCTGCTACATTTTATAATTTATTCAATGGACAAAGAATAAATTTACGTAATTATTGTTTGTATTTATTAATTTTTTTTTTCGAATCTGGGCTCAAAAACCAGTCATCGTTGTTCTCATATTGTGATTAAAATCTCGCTCTGACTTAAAGATGAAAAGGAAATTACGTAACTTCGTTGTTGATGTTCATCGAACTTTCCTCTTTGCGTAACGAACTCATCTGTTACATAATTGTTCATTTAAGCTCAGAGTTATAAAGCCTGCCCTCTAGCGGACTTATACGTCATTGTATCACTTATAGCGCGGGGCAGGAAGGTGCAGATATGCCCTTCTACCGCAGAAGTGTCACACTGCTTTAAATATCTTGCACCGTTGACAGTTCTGGGTGCCCTTGTTAAGGGAAAAGATTTCCTACTCGCCTTGTCACGTAAACGTTAATGAAATATTTCGAATTATATCTGCTGGGATTCTTTAAGTCCATTTTAGTATAATTTTAAGAGTCCAGTGACTGCCAAAACCTTTTAAAGTTGATGTGGTCTAGCATAATTTGAATATTTGTTTCGACATTGTATGAGAACAAATGTAAGAGTAACATTTGCGTACGATACTTAAATTATGAGAAATAAATAAGCGATCGTACTGACATGCTTTCTGAAAAATTTCACAGTATTTCCTCTTTGACATTCAACGCCATTTTAAGAAAAAAAAATGCTAATACGTAAAGTTTCAGGTTTTCATGGCGGAGAACATGAAGATGACTGTCTTCTGTGTTGCTGCGTCTTGTAGTCTGGTAGATGTTTTTCGACGTTTCAGAGGTTCGTGCTCCCTTCATTATGAGGGAGATGGAGGCAGTAAGCGCCTCTGAAACGTCGATAAACTTCAGAGCACCAACTCAGAATTCAGCCATCTTCAACTGTTATAATATGGGCATGGTGTTTTAATATGATTGTTATTATCTATTATATGAAGTAAATTTGATGTAAACGACGTTTTGGGAGTTGGCTGCCTTTAAAAATCATGCATTGTTTAGAGTTAATACAGCGTCATCTTACATAATTGAAAGACGCTCAACAAAATATATTTAATATTATTATGACGAATATTAAATGGTGATTATTGAATAATGATGAGAATTAAATTATGATAATTTTGATAACGGTAATTTTTATTATAGTTGTCAAATGATTTGTTGATGATGGATTTGATTATGTTTAATGGTGTTGATGTTTTTGTTTCATGGGTGAAGATTTAAATAACGCTGTATGTTTTATCTATGAATTATATAAAATGTAGGTCTCCCACTTTTTCAGTGCAGGAAATTCCATATGATCGCAGGCCACGGGGTCATCAGTTTAAACTTCTGACGTTACTGTGTAGTTCCGTTAGGGTGTACGGGGGGGTGGCGGTTGGAAACAACGCTGCATCGAGTCCACAAATCATAAATCAGAATGGTCATCGTCTGCTATCTGTCGGACTACACGCTTGTAGCGTGCAGGAAAGGCTAACCCCAACAGCAGGCAGTTGAGGAAATTAATTAGTGAGACAAGCGAGCATCGGGTTTGCAGCACGTGGAAGGGGGGTGTATTGACTGACAAGTGACGAGCGAGTGCGCGGCGGGATCTTGACAGCTGAAACTCTCATACATCATGGTGGGTTTAGCAGCTGAGAGATATTCAGCTATCAGCTGAGCGTGCCTGTGCCCACAAGTAGGGACAACGGGGTTTCCTGGTGTCGGTCCGTCGTATCTTACAACGGAGTGCTTTCCACGCGTTTTGTATGCGATTTTCCTGCTAGTGTTCGCCTTTATATTCATCTGTTGCGACCGAAAAACGCTGTTGGAAGTCATGATTTTACATTTCAATCCGCATTCCAGTTATCCTGTTTCTCTTTGTTTTACACAGTCACACCAGCCAGATGTTTTGGTATTAACTATCAATAGGTATTGACCGGTTTCTGTACATGCGTTCCAAAATTGTCGTACACAGTCATCGTCTCGTACGTTAATAACATACGCAAAGGAAAAACAGATGTTATAGGCCTGTAATCGTTTATAAATTACTTATTTAGTGTCAAACATTCCTGATTCTCTAAAACTTATTATTCTGTACTATGTTATGAAAAAGGAAAGTTGATTTTGCACTCGAAAGAAAATAATTTCTTTGCTTTAGACTACTGTGGCGTGGGAATGTATTAGACAAATATTAAGTTATGCGGAATTTTATTTGAACAAATTTTAATTACCCGGAGAAGTTTTAGAGTATTTCAAATTAATTTAGTAAATCACTGTCACCATCTTTCTCTCCTATTTGAATTATGGGACAGTGGTTTATCCAGATAATATATTGACATTGAACGTTTCCTTTATAGGAGTGGCACGGGACAGTTCATATCTAGCGACTAGTTGGCAATAACACGTCCCTCGTTTACGTCTAGGATATGTTCGCGATGTCTGAGGTTCTGATGGCGACGAGCTGTTTTATAGGATACTGAAAACTGTTTCATAGGAGATTTTATTCTAGGATTTTTTTTCGATATGGTACATTTTAAACGATACAGAATGGAAATAGTGAATTATTTTTGTGTCTGTGCAAACATCCAGATTAATGTGATAAACGAAACAGCAACGAACGCCTTTAGAAGATATGTGTACTCCATGCGGTGTAACGTTGTACTATTCACATTTTCTACTGATATTTCTGTATCGTAAAATTACGTTTATCCCTTTTAGAAGATACATTGGCTAATATAGCGAAAGAGGGGATTTCCCGGCTTGAGGCACGAGAGCTTCTCCTGTTTCTCGAGTGGAGGCTCTGCTTCACTTCCTCAGTTTTAACCCTCATTTCCGTGATCGTGCCTTGAAGCGGTTTATCCTGCAACCCTCATCCGAAGAATTACGAGCTACTTTAACGGCCATTGTGCGTGACAGCGCTGCCACTGCGGCGAGAAGTGGTACTAAGCTTGAATGTAACGCCTTTCGATATAATGTCGACCATTACACACATTGCTTCACAATTTAATGGTGGCTGCTGTGCTAAATGAACTCCAAGAACAGACGATTAATTGGTTTGATAACGTACCGTTTACTTTAAGAACAGATAAACATGTACTTTGTTTCTACGTAGACGTTATTTTTTGTTGCTTTATGGTTAGTGTTTAGTCGAAATAAGCTAGAAGCAGTATACTCCTCCGAAACAATTGTCTGTCTACAATTCCAAACGGCGTTGCAACTCGACACGGACAAGATGAAAAAATATGTAGGTTGCCTAATAAAGTTAAATTTGGGGTTCTTATGGCCCTCATAATACGGATTATCATTTGAGAATGTGATTTGAAGGTGGTTAATCAAAGTTTCAGAGGGATTCATTGTTTCCAGTTTCAACCCTGAAGATGACAGGAAGACTATTTGACGTCACAATCCAGAATCCTGCAATTTACAGCTTATTAAATGTTAAAAAATAAGGAATTTGTTTATTTGGGATCCTAATTTGTATAAAATTCTTGGTTACTGGCATGCGTTTGATGCATGTTGGTAAGTCTCTAGGCACATTATTGTGATTCCATCAGTAAATTTGTTATAATGCATAACGTGATCACAGCGGCTCTGGTATTTTGAATTGATTCTGCTCATATGAGTGAGTAACAAATGTGTCTCATTGCTATATTTATTGTGCACCAAGTGTAATCACGTTAACGGCAACCTACATATTCCTCTGATCAATCTAGGTCTGATGAAGCTGGAAGTTCATGAACACTGGTCCGTGGACTGAACTTTGAACGTCCTCATATATCATATTTGTATGGTTCAGCCACCGACGGGGTCACGTTCATTGCATTCGTAAGGAGGTTAAAATATCGACGCAGAACACTTTTATGTCCAAACAGGTCCTATTGACTTTAACATAGTTTAGGACAGCTGAATTTTTTTTCTTAAGATTTAACCACACCATTTTACGCTATTAACCCACATTCGCTAGATCAATTCCAAGTCGTTTTATGCATTACAGCTACACTTCAGACATCTGAATAAATTATATACAGTCATTCGGTGGGTTAGCTCTGTCCTTCCTTTTCAGTATTAAAATATTTGATCTGATTTTACCTTGACAGACTAAGGATAAAAACTGAGGATAACAGATCTCTGGGTCAAGATCTTCAGAATGCAAAGTGGCATTTGTGTGTTGGCTGTTGTGTATATATATTGATTCTTTGGATTTTGTTGTCAGCAAATGAAATCCTAATTAGCTATATAAGAACACTTTCAGTCTGGGTCCTAGAATATTGGCCATATTTATTAAACTTAATTCACAATTTCGTAGTATTCTCAATCAAAAGAGAATGTTGGCTTTGTAATCACAACTGTTATGAATCTGACTTTTTGGGTTGTTGGACGGTTTATCTATTAAATAATATCTTTTAATTAAAACAGATCCATTCTTCATTTATTAGTATATATAAGACGAGGTGTAGTTGAAAAAGTTTATTTTAGATTTTGTAACCCATTCAAACAAACTCCATAACTCGTTACAATTATTAGATGACGGTAAATACAGAAAATAATAAGAAAGAGTTACAAATGGTGTTTCACAGTATGAATAGACGAACGTATCATAATTTCGACTTTAATAAACTCCTGGAATTACAAGTCGCTAGTAACACAACTTTATTTAAATAAAACACCACTAATTTTCGATATTAGAGATTGCACATATTTATGGTTGCAAAGAAAGGGTATTTTGGTGTTCTGGGTTGTGACACCGTGTAGCCTTAAATAGTGTACAGTGAACATGTGGCTTGGAAAGAGGAAAGAGATATTATAATATTAAAATGTATTTACAAAACTAAATATTGTGCACACAAAATTAGTTTAACTGATGCAGCATTGTGTCGAACTCTGGCTCTGGTGTTAGCGTTGTTAAAACTTTGTGTTCTGTTTCTGCATAGTTAGTTGTCAGAATATATCTGGACCATGTTAAAATACTATCTCGCTGTGCAGTTCATTTATTGCTTTACATTTTATTATTATTTATTTATCTGATTTAATAATTTGGATTTATACTTATGATTAAGGAGCTTGGAAGTTTTGAAAAGAAAAGTAAGAATGATTGTTGCATGATAAAGTCGAATTTCTCACTGCATTCCAGTAAATTTCGTTATTATTTCTCTACGTTTTTTGACATACTCATAAATAAACTCTTACTTTCTATGTCTCCCTCTGAATAGTTTATTATATTTATTAATAACTTATATTAAAAAGTTTTCTCGTTCATGGTAATCCTTATTTCCCATAAAACACGATAACTTGAGGCATTTTTTAATGTTATGCATATCTCTTACGATGAATGTATCTCTGAAGTTTATAAAGATAAGATGGCATAAGGGACATCAGAAACGTCGGTAAACGTCTACCAGACTACATAGCACTACATCCCATATCTCAGCCATTTTCGTACTGACCGTTGTGAGAACCTAGAATTATACTTAATAAAAACAGGTTACGCCATTGCATCAAACATTTGGAGACTTTTCCCTTTGCATTGCATTCTTTAAATTTACAAAATGTTCTTTAGATATTTTATAACTATTTTGACATATTTTCTCTTCATTCCGGTCCGGAGATAGGGATTAGCTCTATGTATTGGGCCCAACAGAGTAAGTACCTGAAGACGGAGATAGAGCCCCATCTCCGAAACGTCGTTTTCTATTTTATTATTTTACTAGACGATGGAAAATATCCACGGAATTTTTTATTTAAATTATACAATTCGTTTACTCTGTGGTATATCTGAACAGTTTCTTTCTCATACTTTTAACTTGTCGTGACGTCATATTGTGCTAGTTCTGTCAGAAGAAGCATCTTTGTAGTTTATTTTCTGTTATATCCTGTGAATTATGCTTTTTCTATGACGATGGATGATGGAAGACATATCAGTGGCTACCGCCCTGTTTCTCTTTCTACTCGGGCAGTGAGGAAACAAAATGTTTTCGTCATCAGATGTTGACACGCTGTAAACTGACAGTATTTGACAGGTGCGGGTGTAACGCAACTTCGGTTCAGTGACGAATCTGTCAGTTGCAGGGTGCACACCAGTCGCCCTTTCCTGTCTGATTCCACCCTTCGTGACCAGCTGTCAAAAACTTAACAATTTGTACTCGTTATCACCATTCATTAGCCACTGTCACCAAACGCAAAGCGGGTTTGTGTAACCGTAAGGATTTTGAATTGTATTCGAAAGACAGACAGTCAAATTTTGTAACAATACACATTCGTAAATATTATCACATAAAATAAAAATCTCATGACAATAGCAAATGATCACCAAAAAGACGACCAACGCTGCTTATTATGTTATTTTTTTTTTGTAGTTTTCTGTCTGACGACAGGTCCATATGAACAGGATCCTTCCATCCTTTTCTCGGACTGGGACCTGTTCATATACGTTCTTGGCAGATGATCCAGAAGTGGTTTGCCATTCCCTTCTTCTGTGTGTGAATGGGATGCCACGGAGAAACCGAGGAAGCCCCCGGAGGAAAACTCCATTATGTAGACGGGTACAATTCAGTCCGCACCTCAAAGAAAACACAATACTTCACTATTATAAAGATCAAGTGATTAATGCTGTCTAAGAAAGTAATCAAGAATCACACCAAACTAATAAATAAATACCGTGGTCAAAGTTCAGAATTACTGAGTGGTACATATAGTTACCAATGGGCTTAAAAAAAGTTAATGGTTACTGTTTCTTAATGAGAAAAGTGGGATGAAATTTTCTTATCGGAAGTGAATACTTTACTTTCAGATATGAATTGAGTTCAAGGGCGGACTTACCGCAGGAAATTCATTTGATCAAATGATATTTCCGTAATTAAAATTAGCACACGCTCGACTGGGACTGATGTTCTGGTGGCTCCTACTAAGCCGTCTGACTAAATTTGCCACTTGAAAGGGGTGATAATGAGGCCGTGGGAAGTGTAGACTGCTACATCATATTGATAATAGGAACTGCCATCATGAAAACAAAGCGTCACACCTGGGATACGTCTTTGCTGTAATTTGCAGTGATCCTCGGTGGAAGCTTAGATCGTCTTCCTCTACCATGTTTACTTCTCTCATACGCTGAGTACATACTGTGACAACGCAAATGGAACACTTGTCCCGTCGGTATTGATCGCAGGAATCAGGTTGTTTTTAGGTTCTCACGGTGGCGAGAATGAAAATGGCTTTATTCAGGGTTATTGCGCAGTCTGGTCTGGTAGATGTTCGCAGACCTCTCAGAGTTGCCTGCTGCCTTCATCGTCAGGGCGATGATTGCCCCGATGAATACACCTCTTAAACATCTGTAAACTTTTGCCAGACGAAATTGTGCAACAACCCAGAAGACAGCCATCGTCTTTGAATACGCTTTGTTAAATATTAACCACACAAGGCACAAAATCCCCTTAGAACAGCAAATAATCACCAACCAACTAAAATTGCTTATTATGGGCTATATATATATATTTTATATTATCCTCATACAGATGACGATATTTGTTTATATTATCCTCATACAGATCAAGATATTTGAATAAAGTTAATATAGTAAGTATTCGTTTATATATTTTAGATATATATTTTTTCATGCAACAAATTCACGTTCTGTAAAGCAGAAATCTATTACATTCCTTCAAACCGGACCAGTCATTGGAGTGGTATGTGTATATATCGTACTGTATGACTATCCAAAGACAGTCATACGAAATTCGCATGCACTTATTTCGATAAACGTATAAAATAAAGTCGAACGTAGGGACGGAATGGTCAAATCTTCTGCTTCGTATGAGGAATGACCCTAGTTTAAAATCTTTGCCCTAACACCGGTTATTCTAAAGTGGTTGTCTTTTGATAGTAGCCCCGTGTATTCTGGTAGAAGTTTAACTTCTACCAAAATACACCACCGTAAGAACCTCAGACCCAACCGGTTTCTTTCTGTGAGTTTTCTTGTACCTCACCAGGCAAATGCCTTGTTAAAACCTCAAAAGTCGCGACCGTTTCATAACATATATATATATGTATATATATATAATTGTCCTTTAATTATCGAATCATCCAATTGCGTTAACAGCAAAATTTATTCATTAAGAGTCGACTGTAATTAGTACAGATATTAACTCTAGATTTATGTGTTAAGGTAGTATCGTCTGTAGGGGGAATGTGTTATGTTTAGGGCCTCAGAACCCTACGTCAGTATAATTTGTCGCTATTTTGGAAATGCAGCTACAGATTCGTGTGAAGGGTGAAGGGCGAAGGGCTTTGTCTGAGTTGGTCTCGTGATGAACTTACCTCCTACACAGAGGATCTAGAGTCTAATTCCTGTGTCGATGCTTACAGTAAACCCCTTTTAAGCTCATTGCTCCCTTCACTTATAACCCCATTATTAGGGATAGTTGTCGAACTGAGGATCGACGTAACAGCCTAGCTCCCGGTTGACTTTGGGTCAAATCAAAATTAATTAAACGTGTGTAAATGAGAGGGTTTGTGTGAGTGGGCGTGATGATCAACATCTGACCCTGTCTCTGAGACGGCAGTTACTTTTGGTTCATCCACGTCGTTCGTAATCTTATGTTCATCCATTTCTTTTATCTCTCAAATTAATAAGCCACACTATAAATAGCTCATTTGTTTATTTAACAACATTTTATTATTCTGTAAGTCATACAGGAATTAGACTGAACACAACATACGTTTTATGTGGTGATGGATTTTAATTTGTTGTGGTAAAATGTAAATACATCCATCACTCGATTTAGGGACGTGATTCATTCGATGAAAATTGTTCGTAAGATGAAAACGCGTAATTCGAAAATAAAATTCCAATTAATTTTAATATAAAAAATCCTGAATGGTTCCCGACTGCCAGATAAATCACCCAGGTTTTTTCCCCCCACATATGCTGGAATGCTATAAAATTACAAAAATAACACAGTATTGTTTCCTGTGATAGTTATTACCTATTCACCTTTGTAAAGCACTATTTAACTGTCAATTCAAACGTTTGCGATTTCCAGCAGTAACTGTATAGTTGCAGTATAAACATTAGAATTTACGTAAACAATTATTTGTATTAAAACCTTAATTACTTTACTTATAATAATCATAACGAATCAACGATAATTCGTTAAGCGAACTAAGAACATGCATCAAAAAATAATTTTTCAGAACTTTTCCAAAAATTGAAACAATTTCTGTTTAACATTCTGAAGCCTGTGGTAACTATATGTAGGTACCAAGTATTTTGACAGACAGTAGTTGTAAGTTGTGCCCACAAAGTGTATTTATCAGTTTCTTATGAGTCTCGGATCAAACATAAATAATTTTCAAAAACATCGTTAATAAATTGTTGTGAAATATTCTAGGTTATTTCGCTTTACGGTCTGAATGTTTAAGAATTATTCAAAAGAGTTTCAGCTTCACTGGGTTAACTGGGAGATATAGAAACTCGTAAATTCTTGATTGTTTTCTGAAATTCTTACTATTATTTGATGATTTGATATTATTTTATTAATGTTACTATGACATACAAAATGTTAATGTGAAAATGTACTCTGTAGCCCGAAAGCAACAAGACCTTATGTAATGTAGACCACAAAGTGGTAGCACCGGGCTCAGTCATAAATTTAACACTGACCCAAACCTAAACTACGTTGGCAGTTTACCAGAACACATCTTTAACCACTGCATAATGGAGACCCTGAAGGCTGACTTGTGTGTGGTTTCCTGTACACAGAACGAGTGGTAATACAACTGATCATTTGATGAGATGCCCAGTACGTTAGTGATGGCTACAAGTTGATTGTCGGTAGCCGGACGGCAGTATACTTAGTATCCAATAGAGT
>NW_019059763.1:265505-301345 GCF_000696155.1 Zootermopsis nevadensis
GAAATTAAACTTCAGTTATTAAACCTTTAAAACCTAGTGATACATATATCTCCCACCTCTATGGAAATATATATTTCTGCAATATTTTATGTTTCGTATAATTTTCAGTGTAAACAGCGTGTATTTCCTTCATAATGGTAAAAGGTCGTGTTTTCTTCGTGGTACGGACACAGACCAAAAGAATATAAATTATCTTTCCTTCGATTCCTTTATGTCAAATCGAGATCTACCTTATCTCAATTTGAACGTATGCTACTTATGAAAACAAATTTTTGTATTACCCACACTACACTGCACAGAGCAAAATAATTGTTTTCGTTGCATTTGTTCAAATATTTACTGCATCGAAAAATGTTTGAAATAAATTTTGTGGATTTTAATGACGTCATTAATCAGTTATTTGTAAGATTTATTTTTATGTTGGAATTCTATTTGAACTTCGAGTCAAAAATTATGTTTTATGTTCGACCATAATTCATTTCTACCTGCAACGTTAAATGTTATGAATTTCGTTAAAATCTATTGAGTGATTAGGGTTATATATCACGTAGATGTATTGGCAGATGTGTATATATTCGGGCTTATATTTACGAGTTTCTGATTGCTTCGATTTTAAGCACTTTACGTAAGGAAGTATAAATTTCCAAATTGGGCTCAAACTCACAATCCCAGAGTTGGAATGGTCTAAAGAAATATTAATTTAAAACCATGAAGGCGCTAACGTTGATAGTTCACCCTGAATTGTTCATAGCTTTTAGTAACGATGAGTAATCTAAATTTATCTTTCGTATTGCAACAGACACATCTGTTAGTCCAGTATTTATAACAGCAGCCTATACGAAAGTTTCATAACTTCAAATTTCGAAACTTTTGGTTCATTACCTTACGTACGCCTTGATTATATGTACTCTTGGATCTAATCCTTAGCTGGTGAACATTTTATAATTAGTATGCGTATACAGTGGTGTATCAAAGATTTTTAATTATTTTTCCGTGCTCTCTTAATTAATTACGTTATTAGGACACTTAAAGATTTTAACCCAAACATGTTTTTTGTACAAAAGAAAAACGTTTTGTGGAACTCGGTATTTTAATCCTCGCGTAATGAAGGTATCAACTAGACGGAACTAGTTACAGTCTTATATGATTGTAAAGAAAAAGATTATTAACAACGAGTAATAAATATTTTATGTCACATCACTGCTGTGTGGTTGGTGTTCAGAAAACGGGGCGTGTGAAGCCGTGCTCAACTGAAACTCTATCAAGACATAGGACGATTTATGTTTCCCGTAGTGACACCTACAGTAATTCACTGGAACTAGCGCTCGCCTGTCGCGTCTCTTCTTTCATATAAATCCGCGTCGTATGCGCTTGGGCAGGATTAATTCGGCAACACTGTCGAGAGAGGAGAAAAAGTTTTTTGCAGGAACCGAATTTTTAATTCGAGGCTTATTCCCCTGTTGGTTCTGTGTGAATAAAAACGACGCTAGACCCCCCCAAGACTGACTTACAAACTCGCATCTTCTCGAACTTTTATTAGGAACGTGAATAAGATTTGCTATGCCTTACATTTTCCCCGTTTTCAATTCAAGGTATTTTCAGCCCTGTAAAGTTGGAATAGAATACAGATGGTAGCTTTGGGTACCATTGTCGCTTGTTGACAGATATGTGCCGATGAGCAATGGCGTACGAGATTTTAGCAGTAGGGGAAAATGTCGTCTCATGCACTTTCGGAAACCCACTGGTCATGACACACATCCTGATGTTTTAAACTGTAGTTGGACTTGGCACACACTTTGACGTTCTCAAACAATTTCCTTGAATTGGCCGTCTGCGTCTTCTGAAATCCGACAACCCCAAGAAAGCCTTTGCCTCTGCCCTATCCCCAAGGGATACAAAGAAGATTGACCCTTATTGGTCTCAGAAGACCTCAGTGACCAGTGCGGAACTTCAGAACTGCCTGTCGGACTTTTACACATAAAGAGGGAGCAAGGATGAGAAAAATCGAAGAATGTTAGTACAGGCTGATTCATAAATTATTAAAACCGTCACAGTGCCCGCCTTTCCGAATCGAGTAGTTGTGGTTTGCGAAATATCGCTTGCTGTAACAATTGGTAACTCTCAGTTTTGCGAACGGAGTTTTTTTCCCCCTATAATTTGCGGAATAAACAGTTATTATTTATTTAGACATAATTAATCAATTGATCATTTTAATGGAGACGTTTCGTGTTCTACGCCGTGAAAACCTCAAATCTCTCAAGAATATATGAATAAATATATTTGTATTATTTTATATGTTTGTTATATCAGTTATAAGAGATAATATTAAAGCGAATCTTAAAGAAAATGTGAGGGTGTAGATTTATTAAATCAAGCTCCGGACAGAGACCGGTCGCGGGCTCATGTAGACACAATAATAGAAGTTAAATTCTATAAAAATCCATAAGTATTAGCTGATCAACTCATTGTTTCTTAAGAAAGACTCTTTTACATGGAAATAGCATGTTTCGTTAATTAAGTAGGTTGCAGAAATTTCCAAATAATTATTTTTTCATTTTTATGTTTATAAGATGTGAATATTTTCTTATAATGACTACCGATATAAAAGTTTAGGCAAACATCAAATAAATACAGTGCAACTTTTTATGTAGAATTAGTGTTAACCTTGCCTAAGACTCGTACTGTAGACAGAAATTGAAGATTACTTTTCCGGAGTGTAAGATGTTTAGGTGTGAGAAATATCGGGCAGAGATGACACTGTCGTGGGTATGGGGTCGGTGTAATTGATGAGGTGGAGAAGAATGTCTGCAGTGTCAGATCTGTCGCTGGACCAAAGTATGAAATGAAGAAAAAGTAAGCCATTTCGACTTTTTGTCTCTTTGTATAAGATTTGGTGTACGGGATCGTGCGGACCTTGGCAGAAGTTTTCTCGTTGTCGTCCTACCGCGGTCTTCTGCACGCTCAATTCTCCCTCTGGTACAGGTCGGCACGGTCTCCCTGTCTCTCCGACAGGTAGAGTTCCCACAAATTGGCTTTCTTTTGTGGCAAACAAAAAGTCAGTCTGTCACCAGCGTCGAACTGTTCGTTGATTTAAGATCGTGACAAAGACATAAAATATATTTTTGTTATTTATATTCCTGTTATATGTGATATTATAAGTGAAAATACACCTGTCTATTTTCTCTTATCACACAAATATAACACTTTCAATCATTTACCAACATGAATTTATAAAAAAAATACGTGTTTGTAGGGAGATTTTCCAGTCCGTCTCTGGAGACAGCCGTGTCAATTAAGCAGGAACGCACAGATCTCGTGGAAATTCTTTCGCTCAAATTATTATGTCATATCATTTTACGTTTAGGTAGGAAACAAGGCCATGACGACTTTCTGGGGGATTTTCGATTTTTATATGAATTAACGTTTATTTATACAGAGCGATTCGTAAGTCCCTGTGCGCAAAAACGCCCTATGGGATATTTTGTGTGTCACGTGGCTATGAAGTGACCACTACCTTCCTTCAATCAGTTCTAACCATAAACAAGTTCCCAATAAGAAATACATTTGCATTCTGATCGGTGAACAACATCTTTTGTAATAAACCTGCTCGTATTACAGAACAGCTTCATCACGATTTACGTCAGATAGAAATAATATTAGTCTTACTTAAAAATATAATCCCACTTTATCTCTAATAACATCGCCAAAGATGTTAAAGCATATGTTTTTGTGTTCTGCAGCACTTGGCTTCGAGCCCGATTTCTTGTATCCGTTGGAGAACGTCACGATACCACAAGGTCGAGACGCCATGTTTACGTGTGTCGTCAACAACTTGGGCGGATACAGGGTGAGTGCCGACCTCGCCCCAGCCAGGGTACGTGATCTGACCCTCTTATCTCTCTCTAACTCTCTCACTTTCCCTGGCTCTGTCTGTGTGTTTTTTCTCTTTATGTGTTTGTAGTTGTTGAGACTTTTGACACAAAAATCACCTTTTGCTCAAAGCGAGATATATGTTGCGTTCTGTATCCGCCTTTCGCCTGCCAGTGAATTTATTAGTTGTTGAAGTTTTTATGTAATAATTGTCACAAATGAATGTAGTAATAATTTGTGTATATGTGTTCTGGGTTTACTTATAGACAGTAACTCATGGGCTACGTGAACCATCAGAATATGTTCGAGACATAAATACCGTATGTAATTTGTTACGGTGATAACTGTACACAAATATATTTCTCTTGAAATAATCTCTACGTTACAAGAAAGTTCGGAAATCGACTGGTATATACACCGAAATTGCTGAAAATATGTCTTATATACACGAAAATTAAAGTATTAGACTATATCTAGTCTCGAAGTAAATTTTATGAAGGAAAGTTAAACGTCATTAAAGTATGGTTTATGGTAAATAAAATTTCTTGACCACAAGAACAAATTACATAGTCTACTCTGTAAATGGACAATGACACCAAAGATTCACATCGAAGCATAAATGATATTTGTGTTTTGTTTAATACTAATGATACATGGCGTCGGATGATATGACGATGAACTGGAAGGAGGTGTTTGAGGTCTAATTTAAGTCATTATCCCCGGAATTTGCTTGAAGGAACTGCAGAAAGCCATAAAAAGCCTCTGTCAAAATATTATGTATTTTTGGTCCAGATTTAAACCCGTAATCTCGGGAAAATGACGCAGGAGTCCTAACCACTCGAACGCGACTTTCGGTGAAAAATTAATTATAATATGAATGTTATCTTCAGTTAGATTTTTCATACTTGGAATATTCTACATTACATGGACTTACACTGAAAAATATCGTATCCGAAACCAAGTTAGAATTAATAGTCTTTGTCTTGCAGGCAAACGAATTTCAATATTGAAAAATGTAATGTGGTATGGTACGTTTTCAGATAGATATTCTTAATTTTCTTTCTCTAACAACCCTGAAATTTATTTGTACAGATTTTACAGTACTCTTTCTCTTCTGAATCTTAATTCGGAGTTACAAAATCGATGACTGATTATGAGCTATGTTTCGTGTATAGAAAGTAAAGTATGTGATAATTAATGGTTGCCCAGAATTAATCTTACAGATATCTGATTAACCTTTAATAAAATCATACTTTTGATTGAAATTCCATAAATGTAATTCTTCTATTTTATCTGAAGGAATGTATGAGATATTGAATCCACTCCAAGCTGTGAATATTTTGTTTCTGCATAGCACGCAATCCTTACAAATACTTTTGTCTGGACTACAGTTCCTAAACTTGAAGAATCTCTTGTCTGCGTGGAGTAAACATTCTTTCACTGCATTTTACTAAACACTAGTGATCACGAAATTCATTCTTCAGTGGGCAGAACAAGATTGGATATGATTGCGCATGGTTTAGATATTACAACGTACCATATTTTATTTCAAATTACTTATTTATTTATTTGTTTTGTTTTCTGGTCCATCATAGTCCTTGAATATGGTGTTTGAGAACTCTGTCTCGTGTTTTGTGGCGAATTGTCGAGTCAAGCTATTGGTTTTCATACATCATTCTACGCGTATTAACAACTTTTGCCTTTATGGATTAAAACAGCTCTGCTAGTAGAAATATAATCACGATACTATACAGAGTGTCCGGATGAAAGGTATCCAAAATAAAAATAATATATCTCGGAAACTAAGGCTATGAAAGATATGGAATTTTAAACTGCTATGGGTACAAAAAATGTTTTTATTGTAATTGAAACAATAATTGATTTTACTTCTGGTTAAATTGCTAATTTTACAGATTTAAAAGTGCATTTTTGCTATATGTTCTTTACCTCCATGTCGAAACACGTTTTGTCAAAACTGCGGAAAAATTGTGTTCCTAAGATTTTAGCCATTTTTCCACATTTTTAACAGTCATTTTTCTCAGTCCCATTTTATAGTAAAACACTCCAACGACTTGTTATACTATTGTATTATTTTGTTCTTAGAAAATCTCTTTTGATATCGGAGAATACGAACATTTTTAATGTCCTTTATCACGTTTACACAGTATAAAGACACATTCGAATAAATCGCATTAAGATTTAAGAATTACTTAGTCATAAAGGAAATTAAAAGAGGTATTTAAAAAATAACTCTAACTGCAAGCTAGTGGCATTATTTCAACTGGTATTTCCGTTTGAAAACTTTACCTTTTAGACGTAACGCGGCAACAGAGCGGATAAAGGAAAGACATGGGATGCATAAACTGGTTTATGAAGGATAGCCCACGTATCAAAAAATAATCGCTCTAAGTACGATTGAAATTCTCAGTTTAAGGTGTTTCATAACAAACTTCGTTTCCAGTAGAGAGAGTGTTACTATTTTTTTTACACATTATTCCCTCTTTACTTTGATTTACGGTTAAACCATAGCGTGCAAAACTGAATTATTTGAATACAATGTTTAAAAATCCCTACTTATATACAACTTAAATTATGCTGATATTCTGACAGCTTCAGAAATGTTAAAACTTGAATGACCAGTTTGAATTTGGTTAATATAAGAAAGAATTATTAGATGCTTGTCTTGGCTTTATTGGGAATCTTCTTTTCGCGTCGATACGTTAATCGTGTTTAATTGTGTAGCGTAATTTAGGTTAGGTTAGGTTACGTTGGGTTAGGTTGTTTTACATTGGATTATATTTGGTTACTTTGTTAGTTATAGGTTATGTTGGTGTAGGTTAGGTTGGGTTAAATTCGATGAGGTTAGGTTGGATTAAGTTGGTTTTGGGTAGTTTTACTTAGAATGTGGGGAAAAAAATTATAAATATAATTAGAAGGAAATCAATAAAATGGAAAAGTGATAAATAAAGAATAAGAGAAGGGAGAAATAAAACTTAAAGAAGATAGGAAGGGATTACAGGAAGACAGGTTGGTTTGAATACATTAAGACACCAAAGCGGAAATAAAATGTTAAAATCAAGTATAAATAATTTTAAAATGAGGTGAAAATAATAGATAGGGAAGAAGGAAAAAATTAGAGAAAATTAATTGAGAGTGAAGGCAGGGAATAAAGGAGCTATAAAGAAGACCAGAGACCTTGGTGGGTGCTCCAGCGAAGCAGGGCGGGCGCTGTGTGACGTAAGCCTGTATTAAAAAGAATGGCTCAAGACTTATTAGCCTCGTGGGACTAAAACACCTGACGTCGATGTCTGCGTCGCTTCTGTTCGGAAACATGTTATGGACGCCCTCGAGGAATTTTTAATGTCTCGACACGAATGTGAGATAGGGTTTTGCAAACAACTTGTGCGTTTCATTAATATGGTCTCAAGTACTCTGTCATGTAATTGCTTCGACCTTGCGATAATAAATCTCTTCAGGGGAATATTCTTTAAGTGCATGTTTGTGATATATATTTGAACGTAGAGTTTTTACGTCGCGTGTGGATGTGGTTGCCACTTAACTTTTTGTGGCATAAAAATAGATTGTTAAGCTGGAAGGAAAAGACCTAGACGTTAATGAGAGGATAATATTAAAATGTATCACTGGTGTTTTCATCTGACTCAGGATAGCGGCCGCCGGGGGGCGCTTGTAAAGACGGTAATATACGTACGGGTTGCATAAAAGGCGGGGAGTTTATTGAATACATGTTTCTGAATAAGGATTTTACTCCGGGAAGTTATTTCAAGCTTTTTACACAGAATATACGAAATTAACTCTTAGCTATAAGATCGTGTCTGTCTTTCCATAGGGTTTTTTTTCTCTCCGATGCTAGTCACAGACATCTTCTGTAGGTTTCTATAAAACGTCCCATGTTGTCTGATTTGTTAGACAGTAATTTGTAAATGGAATGCCAAATTTTTCGTTTTTGAAGTTTTCGTCTTTTGTTCTCTGTTGGTAACGAGGTTTAGAATAATTTCGCCGAAATAAAGGGCTGTTTCCAAATCTTGTAATTTTGTTACTTTCCTCTCCCATGGATTTATGCTGTTTCACGAAGGGAGAAAGCAATTTCCTTAATGCGACAGAACTGTAGCTTAGGTGTAATTAATAGACCATCACCTCATCATGCTTTGAATTTAGAAAATGTATGCATGTATTTTGTGGTTTTCTGTGCTTCGTCAGTTTCGCTTCCTGCTAAGACTAAAAGCAGGCATCTGCAATATGGAAACAGTTTCTTCATGAGCAGCATAACATATAGGCTAGGAGAATGTTTATATTTCTTTAACCTGATTAGTTATCTGTATAAAATGGCGCGCTGATAAAATTTCTTAGATGATACATTATTGCCAGTAAATAAATTATTTATAAAATTCACTAATCATTTTATTATAAATTGCTATAGTTTCAATGTTTATTCGGAGATTCACAATCTCACCGTAATAGTTTAATATAGACCTGAATATCTACAAAGTAAATAAATGTATTGAAATTTCATACAGAGGCTTAGAATTATTAATGTTCAAAAAAATATATCTAATTTTTATTAATGTTCCACTCAGTTTTACAGTGTTTTGTTTCTTGTGGAGGAAGCATGCTGTATGGGCGTACACAAACGAATTCCCAACTTGGCAGATCTTCAACTCGCGTTTTAAGATATTTGTTCGCTTATCCGACGCTGACTTTTGTACACATAAACACTTTCATTAGATAATTAATACATGGATGTAAGAGAAGAGGGTTTTGGTACAGAGATTAAACAAAAATACAGTCGAATATGATATTTTAATGGTGAGGTGTTGTGTTTTCTTAGCGGTACGGACTGATATCTTCAAAGAAGGGTACTTCGGCGAGCTTCTACTTCAAAGCTACTCATCTTTCCCTTGTAAGCACCAGTTTTGCCTGATCGTCTCCCAGAATGCGTGATTGTCGTGAAATTAATATCCAGCCCGCTTTGAATTCTAGCCCATTTCCCGACTTTCCATTGACGTATACTGTTCATTATAAGAATGTTTTGCCAGCCATTGTTTATTGTTTGCTGTATATTTTATATACATGACGTTTCCGGTTCCGGCTGTACTAATATCTTTGGGATAATTAGTTGATATTATACTGACAGTTATTTTTACTTAAATTTTAAAATTTATATGTGCGTTTGGGATTTAACTCTCTGTCTTCTAAATTTTGTGCTAGTACGTAATCAACATTTCAGGTACTGAGGGTTATTGGTACTTATATTTATCTGAATTCTAAATTACGCGTAGGTTTGCCAACATTTGGCATTTTGTTGTACATTACTAACTTTTCGGATTCATTCTTAGGATAAATGTGCATTACATGAATATTAGGGCGCCGTAAGTAAGAATTTGATTTTTATTTGCAGTGAATGAACACAAAGTACTCAGGATAATAATAACAAATATAAAAAAAAACGAATTTGTAGATATGAGTTTTCCATTGGAATAAGTTATTTTTTACTTTAAAATCTCTTTCCGTATTCTGTAAGGATTTAGTATACGACACTGACGTATTATTTGAAAAATCTGATAATGAAAATACGTAGTGTACATCGATTCATGATTGTGCCTCCTTTTAGAATGTACTGTTGAGGAATATTAAGGTGAGAATATAGCTTTATCGATTCGTGTGTATATATAATACCGTGGACCTTACAGCGTCAGAACGCAACGTAATTAGTTTATTTTGATACAAGAGTGGCAGGAAAGCTGAAACCTTACTTGGGCTGTACAAATAAGCCTTTATATTACACGTGTACAATACACCGAATGAATTATTGTTGTTGAAAACCTTGTAGTGGTAAAATTGTCATTATGAATGTGTGTGGTTTGTGTCTTGGGGCGACAGACACAATGAAATTCTACTCCCATTGTTACTTGTGACAAGGGTAAGGCTTTACTCTCTGTTCTCATCTGATCCGCTAACAATGGAAAGCAACCTTCTAGATCGTATTACCTTTGACGTATATGATTGTTGCGCTGTCTGTCATCTGGAATCCGCACTAACTTCGTTCTCGTCTCTGCCCTGTTTTATCATCTGATATTTATATGGGCTTTTCCTACTGGATCCATTTTACTCTTTATCTGCACAGATGGGGATGGATGTAACGAATGTTATAGCTTATTATATTCTTTCCTGCGTACTAATTATTTCAGAAAACACCCCTCTACTCACGCATTGTAAGGAGCTCACGTGCGTGTTTAGGACGTACTGTAAGCCCACATGTTATAAATAATCCTGCTTTGATCTTTCATTTTTGTCCCATCAGTGTTTGTCTTTTGGGTTTTAGCGCCATGTAGACTTGTAGATAGATACCGACGTTTCGAAGGAACATACTGCCTTAATCGTCAAGTGGTTTTAATGCCATGTGCACTTATAAGAAAAGACGAACTTTGATTTGACTTCAGTCCCTGAAGAGTAAATTGTAAAACTGCAATTATTTGTATATTCATGTTATAATGTTAAATATTCGGAAGTCATATCGCTTAAAATCTTTCAAATGGGCTTTGAAGCATCGGCTTAGTCTGATAAAATAGAAACAGTTACTGTTACTTTGATGACGAAGGCAGTAAGAATATCTGAAATCCCAGAAGACTGTCGTCATCATAATTTTTGTCGTCACAACCTGAAATCACAATTACCAACGCTTCATTCACTAAAAGCGCATCTTTTGATTCAATTAGGTTTATCTTCAGGAGGGGATTTATATTTGCTCATTAACGTTAGTTAAACCAGGTTGTACATCTCTGATTTGCCGGAAGTACATTCAAAATATTTAATATCAATTTAAAATTTATATAAGATAAACTAGTAGCTTATATTGTGTTCAGGACGTACTAATGGCATCTTTTAGTTTGTCAAAAATTCTCAAAATCTCCGTATAATACTATGTCAGTTAAATTCATTTTTACGACAGAATGAAAACATAAGAACATCTTAATAATGATGTTTAGGGATGTAATTCCTATTTACTCTTAAAATCACACAAGGAACAAATATCTGTGGGAAGAATGAACAATAATTGTTAAAAAAGTGGTATATATACTTACCACTGGGCTTTAAATGGAATTCTGAGGTGTGTAAATGAATATATAGTGTTGGAAATCGATTCGTAATAAAGTTCAGGAATCATTTTTTAAAGTAGGAGTTGATTTGTAACAAATGATAAGGAGATTAACATATAATGATAAAATGCAGTACAATTGTAGAATTAAGGGATAAAGAATACGAAGGAATGATTAGAAACAGGAATAATGTACTGTAGCGTAACCCAAGGCTGCAGTCAGAAAAAAAAATTGTGTTGGACGGACGAACGAACACAGAACTGAAGTCAGTAGCTGTAACAAATGAAATATTGTAGTGACATTATATTACATAATTTATGCACTTTGAAAAGAGGGGAAAAAGATAATTTTGATTTTAAACGATTCTCTTAAGAGATCCTCTTACTATAATCTGTGGCAAACGACAAAGCATTCGATAATGCCTTTCTTCAACAGAGAGATACTGCATAAAGTATTAATAACGAGCGTTGCTTCTGGTTAAAAGTTTATCTCTGGAACTCAGGTTGGGCTGACGTAGCAGTCTGCTTATTTATGTGGATATTGATAGCAAGAAAAGTAATACTATTAGATTCAGCCTCTGGCTATACGGAGTAATTTGCTGAAAACTGTTCCAGATGTATTCTATTTTATTTTCCTTATCTACTGAAACATGCTCGAGAGAATTTCAACGTAAATTTTATTCGTATTAAATTTGGTAATTTCTGTGAGAATTAAACAGAATTTTACAGTAAATGCTATTGAACGCAATTGGTAACAATTTGATGAATGTTTAGAATTGTTTCTTTCGGAGAGAAATTTTAAAGTAAGGGATGCAAACTTACATAATTTTCTTCGTAACACTAATTATTAATTTAAGTTGGTAATGTTTTAGTATTACTTTAAAATGCTTCAGTATTTGAAAGATAACGGAATAATAATAAACTAAGGTACTTGTCTTGGACCTCAGTACATGTACATCTTTACTGACAAGTCTGAAAAAGGTTATCTGTTGGCAGAAGTAGAGGTATATGGGAGTATAATATTAAAACTAATCTTTATGGTGTGAAAATTTTTATGAATCTTCGGATTATATAAATATTTGAATTTCTTGTCAAACTGGACTACTGTTCGTTTTTCAAGAAAATCCTGTACCATTAAATTAGTGGCTTCGTTAATTTCTGTACTTTATTCGAAGCCCTGGTGAAATATTAATCGCATTCTACGGATATTCATTAAATATTTCAAACCGTCTGAAAAAAAAGTAGATTTATTTTAAATTATTTACCGCAAAGGCACGAAACGATGTATGTCCTTACTAAAGTGAAACTTGTTTCCTAGTCTAATAAATGCTTTAGAGATTTATATTTAATTTGCGTGCGAAAGAGTTTTCCTTACGATAAATACGAGTCTACAGTTGTAGGAATTAATGTAGAATTTACGTAGAGAAGCTAGCCCATACTCAGAACCATGCCTTTTTTTATTATTCTCTATCAGCAAGCTAGTTGATGTTGGCTGAATCTGACGTCGAAACCAGATCACTCGCGCTTCTCATCCCATTTCAGAACGTCAAGTGCTATTTTGGGTGGCGGTGTCAGGCTTTCATATGCAAACAAGCCGTCCTCTCGTAGTGCAGTCCAGAGAGCCGCGTCGGTTGAGAGCAACCGGGGTTAGTTCAAACGCTCCAGAGGGTACAAGGATATTCCTGCCTGTGACTGTAGAGGGGATCAATTTCCAACGCCGGAGGGGGACAGCGGTGGCTGTCACTTCATGAATTGACCTCCCACTGACATTTGGTCTTCCCCCACCCTTATTTCAGTTCTGCTTCACCCACAACCCAAACAAACTTCTCTTTCCCCCCATTATCAATTTGTACTCTTATTGATTTAAAAACTGTACTTGATTCTGCTGAAATTTAAGATATTTAACTTCAGTATTTCGTTGGATTTAAGTTTTAAAGTTATTTTTAACTGCAGATGTTTTGTATCGTCTAATGAAAAGGGAAAATATTAATCAGTTCTTTAGTAAGGACATGCAAGGGTGCAATCCGGCCTTCGTCAAGCGTGTTATTCCGGCATTCGGCTAAGGAAAATGAGAAAATCCTAGAGATATGTGAGAGATTAACAACGTTTTAGATAAACATATAATCTCTGTCTTTGTGAGTTCACGATTGACTTTTATAAATAGATATTGTAAAAGAAAACAATCATTTAGTATTTCTAACATTTCAGGGGGCGATTTAGTTGGGCCCCAAATATTTCCTTAAGTTCTAAGTAAAATTATTACCTACCCCTGCTTGTCAGGTGTTCTTTATATACATTCAAAGTAAACCCATCGGTCACTATGTTAATTCTAGAGTAAGTGCAGCTTAAACACGTAAACTGGTACTTTTGGAGATTATTAAAAGTACCTAAGTGCAGTATTAACTGTTGATAATCTATAATTGCTCTTACGTTAATAAGGACATTGTCAAGGACCTCCACTTTTAAATTCTGCGTTCTCTTTGCTTATCGCTTGTTTATTGAGAGTCCAGTAGTCTG
The DNA here is from genome assembly GCF_000696155.1 of Zootermopsis nevadensis. The sequence goes on from NW_019059763.1 coordinate 279,007, forward strand.
ATCTGTAAAATAATATCCACAATGAAATTAATTTTAGAATTTCGAGCTAATGTTTTAATTTATTCGTCATTCATTATTTAACAACGCTGCTTCAACTACAGCAGTTATAAAGCAGAGGACTTGAAAACTTAAAATCGCTGTTGAGTGGGTATCACTCCTATTTCGTGTCTCAAAGTTTGTTTTATAATTTATACCAAGAGACCAGCTATTTTGAATGTTTTTTTCGTGATTTTTCTCTGCCCATCCAAGCAAATGCAAGGATAGTATCTTTAATTAGGTCACGGCCACTTCCTCCTATGTCCCCTCCAGTTCATTATTCATTCGACGCTACGTAGCCTGAGCTAATGACAACATCTTTAAATAAGTCGCAAATAAATTAAACAGTACTTGTGTATAGTCTTTGGTGATACATTTTATGGAGCTGTTGCGGTTTTCAATGGAGAGACTGAAGTAAATCACGAGAATCCTTAGTGAATGTAGCTTGTGATGAACCTAGATTCGAATCGGGTACTGCACTAAGCCGCTTGGTAAGGAAGGCGACGTATAGATTTATCTCAAGATTGTGAAAGTTTGAGAATCATAGAAGTTTTCAGTTGGAGAATTTATTTTTGTCACTTTCGCTGTGAAGAAATATTCGAAAGCCTCTCGTCTGAGGGCTTGGGTGTTGAACAACCTGGTGCGTTGTGAAGAGAATTTCTAGCGCTTGTTAGGTTAACATGTCCACCGTGATGCGTCACCGAAATGCACTTGACCGAGTCATATGACATCCCGTGACAGATACAAGTGGAATTCTGACCAATGTCTGTGTTTCTCACCCCCTAAAATAGGTTAGAACGACAAGATATATGTACCTTCATGAGGAATTTAAAATGGGCTGTTGCACGAAATTCCAAACCCCAAAAAGATTATTTTTTGGTTTATAACATTTTATAGAAAATTCTTGTCTATATAGAATTAGTTGATTAAATAATTCTATCTCATCATGTCTTGCGGGACATGAGAAACCCACGATAAATCTGTCATTATAAGACAGTTTTGAAAATACATAATTTCATATGAATCTAGTTTATGAAAATACGTAAGAGGAGTCTTGATTGTGAAACAGGAAATGATTTTGTGAGATTTGATGTTTTTTACGGTGGTGGTGATGATGCGTACTTGTGGACACAGCCCTGAAGATGGAAACATTACGTATATCCGAAAAATTGGCATCTACGTACGAGTTTACTAGGCGCCAAAACTTAGAAGAACAACAACGGGTTTCATTTATTTTGAATGTAAGGTTCTCTTTTGACTCAGCTACACTGCCCTCTGAAATGAGGGAACATTAAAATGTGTGTTCGCAATGTATTGACCTTTTAAATCACGAAGTTTTCATGAATTATGCTTCGAGTTCAGACCGTACTGAAAATAAAACAACATTGCAAAGGTCAACTAGTTAACGCTGTTTAAGGAAATAAACGCTGTTTACAGTGAGAATCATACGAAAGTTACTGCTGTGTCTTAAAGAGTAAATACCCGGAATTTGAAGTAGCCGCACTTGATCACACACAGATTTTTGAAAAGCCTAAGTAAATACAAGGTAACTGCGGATGCAGGAAAATTAATTTAATACAAAATTTAAATTATTTATTAGCGTGATTTCAAGACTTGTCTGTACTATGTGTGATAACGGCAAATAAAATCACTTTCGGGATAGAAATTACGAAGGTCGTAGTTTAATCATCGTTACCCAAGGATGCAAATTTAATATAAAAATCCAATTCTGTTAATTCCTTTGAAAGTAAAAGTTAAAACTTCTATGAAAAGAGTTTATATCCCAACGAGAGCAGACATTAGCGTCATAAGTAATCCGATTATAAAGTCTTCTTATGGTACAGACGCTGATATTGCTAAACAAATGTGTATAAAACCTTCATCCACTCTTAATTCACTATCGTTTCTAGGTACATTTGCTCTTTTGTGTTTCCCATCTTGAAACAGAACATGAACTGTGTTACTACGTTATGAACACACCAGTTAGCAACATTAATTTCTTTCTTTATCTTCTTATTTATCGTCTTGTCTCTTATTGCATCTCTTTCTTCCTCTTCATTCATTATCATCCTATCATACATGCCAAAATCCTATATTTGGTTATGCAGAGACATAAGCGTGACGTAATAAAAGTAGGAGATGGGAAATTATGCATTACAGATTATGACAATAAATACGCTGCTTCAGGTATTATAATTCTTCAATAAAGTGTGATGTTAGTTTTGCTGCTATGATTCGTAACTCTTCGCATGCATAAGGGTATATACCTACGTTTAAAAGGAACGTACTGACTCCATCGTCAGTTGTGTTCCTCTGAAAAGCGTTGGTATCTACCCACAAGTCCACACGGCATTAAAATCCAGAAAACCAACATTGACATCTTGACAAACACGAGAACCTCAAATCTCATTTAGTGTCTGATGTTTTTAAAATGGCTACTTTAAGGTTAGGGGATCTGTTTGCTCGATTTGAAGTCGTTGTACCATGATTTCGGCTTGGAATGGGCTTTCGTGGATGCAGTGGGCTCTGAACGGGAGAAAATATATGCTTAATCTCGGAAAGGATCACAAAGGAGAAAATGGTATGGGGGCCATGTTCTTTTTAATCGAGCTCAAATAAACGCCTCTGTTTTAATGTTCCTGCCTCCACTGTACACAGCCGGGGTAGCAATCTGGACCGTATAAAGTCTTGGGAGGGAATCAGGGGTGAGGATTTCTCGTCAAGCTGGGTTCACAACGACATTCTAAAACATACGTAAAGTTTTTCTTCATCATCAAAGAGTCATGCTATTTTCGACCTCATAACAGCCTGTTTAAAGCTATAAAGACCATCTGCTCTAATAATCAATAATTTTTCATTATATTTTTGTGGGTTTTATATGGTTCTTGCTGTAAACAGTGATTATTTCCTTAAATAGTTTTGACCATTTGGTCTTTGTACCGGTGAAGTGTTATGTTTTCCCCGTGGTACGGACTGAATTTTTTGACATTGTTTAGAGAGCTTCGGTTTCAAAGGTCTTCCTCGGTTTCTTAATTCATTTGATTTGTGATTTTTAAAAATATATTTGTAAGACATTATTTTGGCATCCTGTCAGTTTGTTGAATCAATAGCTTTTATGTTTCAAAGATTTTTTCAATAAGGTTGAACTTTGAATTCTTGTAATATATATGTTTCTTTTATAACCGACCCGAGTGTGTTTGGATGTTCTGACGAATTTCAGCGGCTGTAACTTTGTTTCATCTGTTGCTTTCATTGTTGGTATTTTTTTCTCACTCTTTCACAAAATTGTCTGTAAAGTTAGGATATTACATGAATATTTCCGTCTTCTGGGTTGTTGCGCTGTGTAGTCTGGTCGATGTTAACCAACGTTTCAGAGGTCATACTGCCTCCGTCATCAGGGCGATGAACAGGATATTACATATTTTAGCCTAGTTTTCATTTTGGGATTTTGACTGTTTGATGTTTCTGTTGATAAGAACTGTAACTTTTTTTGTAGAAAGACATTTTGCATTCCAAATAATTTACAAATCTAATTTGTTACGTTTCTATTATTATATTTTTTATATATTATGTATTATTTTATTTTCATGTTGAAACTTATATCCCATAAAGAAAACTAAAATGCAACAATAATAAATATTTTATTATATCGTGAAAAATCCAAGAACTTAACGTCCAAATGACCGAAAAGCGCGGTTTTTTGGTTTTTTATTATTGTCGATTAGGTTTTTGCTATAAGGGAGAGTCAGTAGATCCGAATGTGATAGCCCAGTCGCACAATGTCACCAGAAGCGTCTAGGTATATCAAAGGAACTAAATAATGTAAGATTTGAGGTTTTCACGGCGGTGAGTAAGAAGATTTCTGTCTTGCGCTGTGCAGTCTGGTAGAAGTTTATCAACGTTTCGGATATCCTTGCTGTCTCCATCATCAGGGCGATGCGGCACAACAACCCAGGAGACAGAAATCTTCGAACTAAATAATCTCTGATGTGGGATATCTGAACAGTGTAAGGATGCCCCATCAACTAACTTTTGCTGTGAAGTGTATTGGATGGAGTTGGTTTTACTAGAACATTATATCAAGTGAAGAACGTTGACTGTAAGGGATTCGTGGATGATGAAGCATGCTTGTGTGTAAACGACACACCGCTTGGGAGTCTGTTAAATCTTTATGTTTGGTAATCTCCCTCATATAGATTTCTTTTAAACCTTCCTTACATCTTTCTTGTCAATTTTCTAAGAAGTGACTTAAGGCGATGTTTTCGTATCAGGTTAAACAGCGGTTTACTTAGAGAAATTGCTGACTCCATCTTTGAATCTCGCAGTTGCGACTATCGACTACAAATTAGAATAAGCCATTACGTGTGAAGAGATAACGGCCCAGGGGTGGTGAAACTTGAAGAAGAAGTGTCAACACTCTAATAGTATTAAACTGTGATGGTATGGAGAGGAAGACATGAATAATTTCGACATAGTAAAGCAATTATATTAAGTAATTCAAAAGTGTTAGGTAGTCGAGAAGGGAAAAGTGAATTTATCACGCCTCTGTTTCGTGCATTGCATGATAATTTATAGGAACAACTAGAAAATTGTTTGAATATGTGAAAATTTACAGAATTTGAGAAAGAAAATAATAATTAAGTTTAATTTGTAATGGAACAGAAATTAAATTTTGAAGGTGATTTTTATCATTTGCTTCAGAACATCTTATGATCATGATGTGATCCTTCAACAGAACAGATGAGTGTGTTCTGGGATGTTGTGCCATGTCTTCCGGTAGACGTTTCAGAAGTGATTACTGCCTCCATCATATCGCTATAATTATGCACCTCTGAAACGTCGGTAAACTTCTACCAGACTCGGCACAGCGCCCCAGAAGACTGTCATTGTCATTATTAGAATTTCGTTTCTTACTTTTCACGTCATTTTTGTCATTCTGTATTAATTTTATTTCTTCCCTGGGTTCGGAAAGTGAAAAACAATCTAGGCCTGATGTTTGTTACCTCCATTCCTGACACCCTAACACGAAGTCCTGGCTGCTTCCACGGACAGAAATCCTCTTCAATACTTGGGTTTCGCAGGAGGAATAAAACTGAATCCAGATTGCATCATGAAGGGTTGCCAGGTCTACAACAGAAGTCCCTCCCTCTCACATCTAAACTCTGCCCTCTTCTGGGTCCACTTTACATCTAAATAGCTCCCCTGCTCTCATTCCACTTCCCCCCGTTTTGGTCCGTTCTGCTAGCATAAAGTCAATTTCCCCCCACCCCGAAACCTTCTCGAAATCCGGAGTTAGGGAATGTGATGCTGTTCGAGTCTTTCAGTTAGATGGACCCAAACGGTGCTCAATGCCCACAAATGCAAATATTAGGGCTGTGTACAAAGTTTCGAGTTTCCTTTTACCATGTGATCGTGTTTACCATCTTTCCAAACCAAGTTCTGAGACAAAACGGAGCGCGAACTTTGCTTTCTTTGAACAAAATATTGAAAGTTTCAGAAATAATATTCTTTTAGAACTTAAATTAAGATTTCAGTAAAGCGTCTTCACAAATCGAAGTATGCTTAGAATATTTTCATCTTATTGACATTTTATAAAATGTCGAAGGCAATCTGCCGGGTGAGGAGGCTTGCGTGCTCAAATGACCCTTAGGGCTATGCCAGCCGGAGCTTCGGCTCATGGTAGGGTCACCCAAGCCGGACAGGTCTCAGGCGATGTGCTAGACTAAGAGTGATACCCTGGTCCTCCAGGTTGGGGGGTTGGGCGTAAGCCTAACAACCTTTTACCGTAAAAAACATCGTTACGAAAAAATTAACTTAGCCTCGGACCAGGACGGACTCTTTGGCACGAACAAGGCAACTGAAAAAGGGCATGAGATTTGGTACTTGAAATCAGTGAGTAAGGAATTAGAGAATTATAAGTTAGACTTAGTGGCAGTGCAGGAAGTGCGATGGGAGGGGGAGGGCACGATCCCAGTGGACAATTTTACATTTTTCTATGAAAAGGGGAATGACAATCATCATTTAGGGACGGGTGTTTTTGTTCATAGCAGAATTAGGGCAGCAGTTAAGAGAGTAGAATTTGTTAGTGACCGGTTGTCTTACGTAATTTTGGAAGGACGTTGGTGCGACATCATTGTCCTTCATGTTCATGCCCCAACTGAGGACAAAAGCGATGATATCAAGGATAGCTTTTATGAAGAACTGGAATCAGTATTTGATACATTTGGCAAGTATCACATGAAAATTCTGCTAGGAGATTTCAATGCAAAAATTGGGAGGGAGGATATCTTAAAACCCACAATAGGCAGCGAGAGTCTCCATGCACTTAGTAATGATAACGGTGTTAGAGCAGTAACCTTCGCTACGTCAAAAGATTTAATTGTGAAAAGTACAAAATTTCCACACGGTGATGTTCATGTTGACCGTACAGTAATGGTTGATATAAATACAAAATAACGTTCAATTAAATTCACAACGTTAAGCGTGTCTGTAATATTACAAAAACTTGTAATCCGTAATGGTGACCTGAAAAATATCGAAAGTAACATAAATTTTCAGTTCCTTCGGACAGAGCAACACAAAATACATTTGTAACCAAGAAATATACATTTTCACAAAATTTGCAGCCAGTAAATGAAACATGATTGTAATAGTTACAAAATGAGACAGGATAATAATAGGCTATTCATGAGATTTTAAAAAATTATGGACACATTTGAAAATGCCCTATTAGATTAGTAAAACTGCTTTACTGACACTGGTTGTAAAGGATACATTTTTGGGGAATCACACGTTTATTATATCTGTTCTTCACCTTCCAACCGACGTTGGTTGACAATGCAGTGAATTCTATTCACTAACATGAGATACCGGGTGAAGATGTCGAATATAAGGGCATGGTTCAGTCTTCACTTTGTTTCCAAAAAAGACTGAATGTGCCTTATATCTGAGCCCACGAATCATAGAAAATCCGTTTTCACTGGTACTGTATAGGAGCATAGTCCCCGTCTACATTGAGAATCAGTTGTAAGTCAGAATTACAAAATGCAGTAAATGATTGTTAAAGAACTGGCCTTTAAATGTTCAACATTTAAAGCCCATTGGCAACTATACTTACCAGCTGCTCTAGCAATTTAACTCACTAATGAGCAGACCTAAATCTTCATTTTATATTGGTGTGTTTTGTGTGATTCTCAGAATAAACAAAGGCTGTTCCTGAAACTTAATTAACCAGTTGATCTTTGTAATGGTGAGCTGTTGTGTTTTCTTTTCGGTACGAACCAAATGCTTAAATATTACTTAGAATAGCTTCACTCCAAAGGGTTAAATTCGTTCTACTTTCTTTGTTAATAAAAGCACTTCGGATCACATAAAGCAGATTATTAGAGTCATGTTATTTTTGGAGGAGTGAAAGAGGACTTCTTTCAAGATAATAAAGAATTAGTCAATAGTCTAGAAACGTAGTAGTGTGACCAGGAGACAGATGCCCTTCTGTTTTAAAATAACATTAAACTAAGAAGAGGTCGAATGTGTGGGTTTTCCAACGTGTTACAGTTTATTATTTATTTTATATAACTACTGCATTTTACGAGCCGGGATAACTCAGTCAGAAAATTGGCAAGCTACGGGCTGGGCTACTGGGGTTCGATCTCGGCCCCCCAATGACCTACATGACGTGTAGAGGGACAGCGATACTTTAATTTTTTATTGATTGTTGCAGTAATTTACATAAACATACCACCAACCTTTATATATGAGTAATTTTACATAATAATCGTCATTATAGAAAGTGTAACAAGCTTTTGTTCAATTTGTTCTCATTAACTGGATTTCAATTTTTTGCAATAATTACTTCTGTGAATGTCAATGAGTTTCTTCAAGATAAAGTACGTAGTCGCTAACATTACGACGACGAACATCACAATTACTGTCATGACATCTAGCAGAAGGTATTGGTACCAAGTAAGATCCACTGCAGCAGAACGCAAATGCGACGCCCCACGATGTCTGATGACGTACTCAGTCCAAAAAATGGCGGTCTCAAGTGGTGACTGGGGTCTGTCGCGGAATCGACGCGATAACTCTTTAGCATTCTTCTGGTAACTGAAATAATTGGTTGGAAATGCAAAGTATCAGATTTTACTTACATCTCTTTTTAACACCTTCTAGCAATTTTTTCCAGATTAATGTAGCCTGTCTAGTTAGTTAAATATATCCTTTAAAACAGAAACAATGTATTGGACCTAGAAATAAAAAAGTAGCCGAGGTATAATTTTCAGTAGTTCAACTAAGGTTCGAACCTTGTCACTTTCGAGTGGAAGACAAGTTTGTTGGTGTTTAATCAACCTGGAAAGACACTAATACTTGTTTTATACATGGAATTAAAAATGTGTAAAAAGCAGTTTTAGAATTGGCTATCTTAAAACTAGAATCTGTAAGAAGTTTCTGTCTTCTGGGTTGTTGCGCTGTGTAGTGATGAATTCATCGCCCTGATGACGGAGACAGTATGACCTCTGAAACGTTGGTAAACATCAACCATACTACACGGTGCAAGAACCCAGAAGACAGAAATCTTCATAGAATTTGTAATTTATTAGTACATTCTACCTGGGGTCATGTAGAACCATCTTCAGTGCATTCGACAGGCTCTCTTTTGTGATAGACTCATATTTTAACATGACAGAAAAGCCCCTGAGTATGCAATTGTTGATATTAAGCTCCTGGTCAGCAAAGAAGGGAATTGCGATCATGGGAACCCCTGCGTGGACAGCTTCCTGTGTCCCCATGAGTCCCCCGTGGGTTATGAAAACGCGGACATTTGGGTGACCTGTAGAGATGTAGGAAAATGTCGCATCAGACTAACTGTGGTAGCAGCAGGCCCGGAACATCAGGTCGACTAATGTCAAAACCCGTATTTAAGACAATTCAATGAAAATCCAAGTCATATCATCGAAGATCCGATCCGTCTTAATGTTATCCTCCCTTCTACTTCTCGACTAGGAGATAATTTGGAGAATAAAATGTTAAATGACGTTGTTCTTCAGTTTCGCCACCGTTTCCAAGTGAGTCGTCTTAACGCTGGTGTTAACTTTGTTTTATTTTCGTAGTATGACCTGAGTTTCGCCCAGAAACGAATAGAAAACTTCTCAAAAATATAGTCCCTCTTTGAAGTAAAGATTCAAAAATGCTAAATAGGCCATAATTTCCTTTTTTATTTTATTACAAAATAATTAATTAACTGGCATGTTATGTTAAGAAAATGTGTTTACAATTTGTAAAAATAGGCAATTACTGTAAGGCCACACCAACTCGGAAACGGCGTTGAATCTGGCAAAATTCTGAGCTCTGGTGCAGTGTAGACCCTTATGTAGACACCAACGTTTCGCAGAAACTTCTACACTGCGCCACAACCCAGAACAGAACATAAACTTACTTAATATTTCGAATTGTGGTAACCACCAAGCGGTTCTGACGTTCGGCAGACTGACATTTCTGTCTGTCTTCCACACGACCTCTGAGGAAGTTGTGAGAACACGGCAGTGAAGATTTCGAACTTGTCCTCAGGCAGTGTTTCTCCCATAATCAAGGATCCGAGGCTAAAGTATATAACTCCTTCTGTGGCTTTGTCCAAAAAATTCTTCAGATCCTATTAACAAATGAATAGTATTAAAATAAGTTGTTGAAAATAAAACATATTATAAAAGCCTCTGGGGTGGGATCGTCCGTGTCAGTGTTGGCTTAAAAGCCAGCGCCTTGAAGACTACCACTGTCTTCATCGTCGGGGTGAGTGTGGGGAATGGTCATTCCTCATACTAGCACTAAACGCTGATTTTTAACTGGACATTGATATGGCCGATCTCTTAGGAGGGATTCATAAAATTCATTCGCCTTAAAGTTTCAAATCATACATTTGCGAAGTACATAATAATTAACATTGTACTAAAAGCTACGTATGATGTATAACCAGATATCTCTCTGTATTTATTGAAAAGTCAGTAGTGTTCGGCTGTCAAGAATGTTCATCAACGTTCTACAATATCTCACAAATGAACCCTATCCTAAGCTGCCTTAGTCAAGCCAACACAGCAAATTAGCCCTTTACGTAACGGACCCAACATTACAGGTATTCCGTAAATTTTACGTTAGGACGGAACAGGATTCAGTTGTTGGAACATGTTCTGTTGGAAGTACAAGGCAGATTAAGGAAAACCATTAACACACGTACAGCTTACCTCTGGTAACTTCCCACCATGCTGTATATGGAGTCCTCCAACTTCAACGACTCCTGGAACTGTAGGTCTTGGGTTAGTCAGACTGAAATGACTGTTGACCAGAATAAGACTTGTTCTTTTCTTCAATTCTGATAATGGAGGTATATCTTGACCATAATATTTTTTGGACAATTTATCCCATGGTAATTCAGCAAACATGTAATGCCCCAGTTTTAAAATTTCCGTAAAAACCGTATTTATAATTCTCTGACCAATCGTCATGTGGTGCGTATATGGTAGGAAAAAATTAGACGTGTACGCTGGATGATCTGAGTTTCCAACACGATCATTTCCCCACGGCAGCATTACACTGGAGGTCATACTTATGAACGGGGCTTTGAAACGATGTGAGAAACCAATCAAACAATCTACAGCAAACAATTCTGTTATTATAAGATCATATGTCTCATTACTGTGAAGTAATTCTTGTAGTTTGGGATGTTCCATCAGAATCTCACACATATCTACAGATGTCTGAAAGACGAACCTCAATACATTATCATATTTTCCAAATTCCACAGCACCAGGAACCGTGAAATTGTTAAATACTGCAGGTATTGAGCCTTCCACGCTGATATCGGTGTAGTTTGGAACCGGGTTCTTTTGTGGAAAGTGTCCAACGACGTGTACCTGATGACCTCGGGCAGCAAGACCTTTGAGTAAAGCTTCGAACATGACGAAGTGACTTCTGCCATTGAAGTTGAAGAGACCCAGTATTCTTGCAGATTTTGAGTCGCCAATACATACACTGGCGACTAAAACACTCAGCACAAACACTGCATAGCACCTCATCTTCTACAATAAAAAATGAGATATATCCAAAACACGTTATAATCTTCTGAAGGGGGGGGGGAACTTTTATAAGGTATATTTCTGTTTTTAGGGACTAGAAGGAGGAAAATATTAAGTTTGTGAAATTATCACTGAGCCGTGTCAAATTCTGAGATACGTTATCTAAACTTGTAAAATATTTTACATAACTCAATTGTTTTTAAATCACTCTTCACTTCAGAACATGGTTACCGTTATGTCTTACGATGTTGCTATATGTCCAACGTAAGTCGAATAAAACACTGACGCCAACTGATTGAGCTCTGTCTTCGGTCAATTAATGTGAATGATTTTGTACGAACAATTGTGTTGTTATCAAGATCGTGCCAGTGACATATAATGGCTTCAGCAACGCCCAATAAAAAGTAACCTAAAATAATTCGTTTATCAATAAGGAAGAAGCTTGAAGCATCTAGTTGATTAGGAGGGGGGGATTTGTGACGTGGTACACTTCGGGAGAGTGGCAGAGTATATATCGTTGACTATTGTAATATTTTCTGTCGTTTTTAGAGCAACTCGTTAATTTTTTTTTCCCAGTCTCCTATTCCTTCTCTGGTCAAAATATTTTCATCACCACTTGTTCTCAAATACCCTGAGCGTATATTCATTTTCTAGTGAGATACACCAAGTTTCAAACCCATACAAAATGACGGGTAGAATTAGTAGGATTTGGTGTTTTCACTTCGGTAAGTCCGAAGATGGCTGTCTTCTTTTGTGAAGCCTCTGTAATTAAGAACGAACAAAATGTTTGGTGTTGGTCATTAATATTATTTCGCCCACAGTAACACTTGTATCTATCTGTAAAGTGGATCTATCTACCTACGTACTCCATTCTACACATTCCCTGATCTAAATCGTTTAAATACGTAATTCTGAATTGCATGATAGTAGCCGTATCACAACTTAAAATCTTATCCTAAATATTTCTTGAATATAATTTTGAGTTGCTTTTGAAGTTTCCAAATTTTTGTATTTCACAACATTTTCTTATTATGATTTTTCCCTGACGAAATGTGAACAAACATACAATATATATAATATAATCATCTTTCTCTGTGTTCATTTCCAGGTCACCATTCTTGCCGTCGTATTATATATTATTTATTTATGTTTAATCGTAGTAAATTAAAGTTGTCACCAGTAGATGAGAAGCTAGTTTGTTCAATGCAATTCCGAAACTTTCATTTCTTAGCTCTGTAAAAGCATTGTCCAAAGTTAAGTTGAAAATTCGCTTGACAAATGGATTTAATATAATTTAATGTCCTGAAATTTAAAAAATTGACTTATATTGAGTAATAACAAAAAATAGGGATTTTAATAAATCATTACAATAAGGCCCAACATTCGTAAAAACTTTACCATGGCAACTTTTATAACTACACATACCTTAATATTATCGTATGAAGTTGAAAATTGCTTAACAGCAAATGATGACCAACCAAGCGACTAGAACCTTCCTATTGTATGATACAAGATGTATTGCTATACCACTTGCCTCGGCAGTCCACTTTGCTAATTCAAGCATGGAAACATGACTGTACGTAACATGTCGTTACGTAAGAAACTAATTATATTAAGGTAGCACAACCCCAGGGCCAAGGAACGCTGTACCAAATCCCCGCCACCGGACACAAAACCCGTCCAATATCTTGGCCTTTATAAAAATATAATTTCCTAGAACATCTTACGTTGAAGGTTTACCAAACGTTTCGTCCAACGCCAATTAATAACAACGACTTTTTCGGTTCTCGTCTATAATTCTCTTCACGTATAGCGCCGACCAGAGGTTCGTTAAAGTTCGTACAGACGTTATGGATACAGCCTCTATTATCAGGACGATCAAGACACTGATAATCGAAGCAATAAGCTCCTCTGAAACGTCAGTCAATATCTACCAGACTACACAGTGCAGAATCCCAGAAGACAGTTATATTCATTCTCATTGCCTTGAAGACTTGAAAACTCACCTAGAATTACGTAAATTCTGTCGCCGAATAGTTGTTTTTGCGTCAGAATTTTTACCCAACCGTAACTGTGGACATGCAAACCTCGTCATTAGTCAGCGACTGTAATAAAGAAAATCCTATTGCTTTAGTCTTTTGAGATTTCATTGCGTTTTTATTGGATCGTAATTTTGGACAGTGGTTGTTAGATATCATGGAGCAGAGGTTCGGAATACGTTAATCGCGAATATTAAGTAGAAAAGACCGCTACGTTTCTTGGTATATTAACCTAAGACCAACGAAATACGAGCTCCAAAGAGAGAAGAGGTACCAGGAGAGGATAATACATAATAATGAGAAGTGTCAATTTGTACACATCACCACGTATTACGAGTATTAAAATGATCATTACATGAGAGATTGGATAATGCATACAAATTTTTGACACGAATACCTGAAGAGAAAAACTCACTTAAATCAGGTATAATAAATAAGAGGATAATATTAAAATGAATATTGAAGTTACAAGGTGAAAGGATATGGGCTGGATTTTTTGGCACAGTATATGAACCAATGGAAGGCTCTTTTAAACATGACATTGATTCTTCTTTTTCCATTAAAGGTTAGGAATTTCTTCAGTGGCTGAACGACTGGGAGTTTCCTAATGAAAATTCTGTTCCATAGAATGAGTTACTCATCCTGAAAATCACGTGGAGTACCACCAAGAATGGTAACAGTTATTATCGGCTCTGCCTTTCGATCCAAGGCAGTTCCATGCTTCGCTGTGGTTATCACAAAACTTGAAAGCTGTACTCTGATGGAGTACTCGCATTATCCAGATTCGTTATAATTTCCTTTGCGGTATCTCAGTAGCATTTGTTTTAATTATGTGTGATGACACCAATCCGGTTTACAAAATTTTTACGATTAATAATAGTTGCCTGTTATCAGAAAATCTATTTTATTATTGTCTTCAGTGTTTGGCACTTCTATCACTTGCGAATTAATAAAATTAAACCCGTTATTGAAAAATTACCGAAGCAAAATCTTTGCCAGGTATCTCACTAATATTTTTTTTTATTCAAGACAATCGCTGAGTATTGGGCCCATGCGAGCATGTTTGAAATAATAAGCATCATTTGGTAGCTCTTCTAATAGCCTTTTCATGAAATTTAATTAATATTGATTATGTATATAACTTTGTCTCCTCAAGCCATTACGAAAGTTTGTATTTGGCCCCAGGTCTGGGAAAGGCTTGGAATCCCTAAAGGAACAGAAGACTCTTCTAAGACTAGACAAGAGCTTTCTCTTGACTTGGTTATCCTGTCCTAAGAACCTTTGGATCTTTGGATCGATCTATCTATCAAGTGATCTTTCCCCAAGACGTTTCCTGATCAGATTTCTTCATGATCATTTTCTCCACATTTGAGAAAAAAATCTATTTTGAACTCCTAGGTGTAACGCCCGGTTACCTGTGGTAAGTTTTGTGTTTTACTTATTACTTTGTGTTGGTCATCCAGAGGACGTCGAAACCAGCGTATATTTTGTAATTTCATTTATAGTTCTTTTGTGTTGTGTTTATAAAAGATAATATACACTCATTTAGATTTTGTCTTCTATGTGGTTTATTTTAATTGAACCGATTCTCGCCGATTATAATAAATATCGCAAATAGGCACAGATATAACGATACTCGTAATATAAAAATCCAAAAATACTGACGTTATTGATCGGCCCAAGGTCAAAATATGTCTTAAGCACTTTGTTATAAAATATTTTAATTTCTTTTTTCTTTTTTTTCTCACATTACACCAGTGTGGTTCGTTATAACATATTGGTATTACAATATAATAAATTCGACAGACTATAGCTTCTTGCCGCAAATGCTTGACACTTTACTCTTATTCCTCAACTAGTCTTTACTTTCTTCGTCAGACTTCCGGAACAAATACTAATCAGTTTCTTCAAGATAAAGTACGTAGTCGCTAACATTACGACGACGAACATCACAATTACTGTCATGACATCTAGCAGAAGGTATTGGTACCAAGTAAGATCCACTGCAGCAGAACGCAAATGCGACGCCCCACGATGTCTGATGACGTACTCAGTCCAAAAAATGGCGGTCTCAAGTGGTGACTGGGGTCTGTCGCGGAATCGACGCGATAACTCTTTAGCATTCTTCTGGTAACTGAAATAATAACAAAGGTTGCATTAGTTACATTTTGTTATGTACGAGTGGTAATGTTTGTTGGTAAATCCTTGCTGAATCGTTTCAGGGGTTTCCCCGTTGAAACGACGCTCAAGAACAGATAGGCAAAATAGACGTGCTATGTATATTTATGTTTGTATAACCCAGTGGTATTCAAACTTTTTTGTTCGCGTATCCCCAGATATAATTTCTCTTCAACTTTGTACCCCCAAAGTTGTTGGTGTATAATTCAAGTTATACATAGTATATAATCTACATTTAAAATAAATTAAATAAATTACATTATTGATTATTCAGTGTTTGTCATAAATTAATACTTTTTTTTTAATTTCACGTACCCCCTAAGATGTCTTCGCGTACTCCCAGGGGTACGCGTACCCCAGGTTGAATACCACTGGTATAACCTATTTACTCTTTTCCAAAGCCTGAAAGCATTTCAGAATTCTCATAATCTTTTACATTTAAACTTAGTGATTAAACAAACTGTCATTTGTCGCTGACGTGTGTAATGGTTTAGTTTGTTAAAATGTGTTTATTTTATTTATTGAATTGTGTTTACATGTTTTTAGAACACGCTGTATATCGCTGACAGTGCATGATATTCTCCATACTAATCGCATTAAAGTACATATTTATTGAGGAGACGTCGTGTTTCTTTGTGTTTGGATTGAAGACTGTTTACTAAATGACTCTTGCATCTCACCTTGGGTCGTGCAGTACCGTCTGTAGAGCGCTTAGTATGCTGTCTTTCGTGACGTCATCGTAAAGAACCATAACAGCAGTGCCTTTGGACACACAGTTTCTGATGTTGAGTTCCTGGTCTGCAAATAGGGGGATTCCGACCATAGGTACTCCTGCTTGGACTGCTTCCTGAGTCCCCATTAGTCCTCCGTGGGTCATGAACACTCGGACATTTGGGTGACCTGTAAGTGTTCAATCCCTTAAGCTCGTAACATTAGTCTTACACTCAGCAGGTACGAAATACTTCTCGTCCCAGCTGCTGGTCACTCTGAATTTAAAAAAAAATTCAACATGTCTCAGTGTACATGCCCGGACAGTACCATAAAATAGGCCACGACCATGTACTTTAAAACCCATGCCTTACTACTATTAATCCTTTAAAGACCAATGATAAATTTTGTCTCGCCTGCTTCAACAATAAATAATACATTATGTATTTATATGTTACATATGATGCTTGCTGTAAACAGAAATTATTTCCCTAAAAATTAACCAGCTAATCTCTATAATGGTATAGCGTTGTGATTTCTTTGCAGTATAAGGTCTTATTCCGTAGTCTTTAAGCATCCTTTTTATGCAGATCTGCAGATTTATATTAATCAAAATTTATCCCCTTACTGCGGATGTCAAAAAATTACTTACGCAACATTTATGCCTTCAACACTCACTAACCAACAAATCAAGTTATCAAGCATTCACTACTTCCCAACAATTTTCTGTTTGCTTCTACTCTTGTGTTATCCTTCTTAATTCTCCCTCTCTTCGATATCAAAGGTTTAATGCTTATTTTCTCATGTCGTTCAGTGCTATCCGATGTCCGCAGTTGTAACGCCGTTAAATAACCTCGTTATTTTCTGATATTGTGGACTTACTGAGTATGTCGAACTGTGGAAGCCATTTGGAGGCTCTGATATTTTTTGGTAAGCCGGGAATGTTGTTTGTCTTCCATATGACGCGTTGTGGCAGCTCAGAGAAAACGCTGATAAATGCTTCCAGTTTGTCCCTAGGTAGCGTTTCTGGTCGAACCAAAGACCCGAGACAAAAGTAGATCACTCCATCCTTCGATTCGTCAATGAACGTCTCCAAATCCTAGTAAAAAAAATAATAACACTTTCCTCTGATAATGTCAGTGTGTCATTTTGATAAATGTAATACAATTACAACTTAAATTATTTATTGTGGCCATTGTATAACGCTTGGGGGGGGGGGTCAGAGTAGTGGGGAGTGCTTTGTATTTATTTGAATGAAACTTTTGTGACGAGAAGAATAATTGAATATTTGTGTAGCGATAATCTTTCATTGAAGCAAATAATATCTGCAGGGAAGGTGGTCTGTATAATTATTATCAATATTTTAGCATGTATTAGAGAGAAGAGAATTTCGTTCACCATTCTGACAGGAAAATCTGTTGGGAATATGATATTAAGATGACTCTTGTCTGATGTATGAGAATCTTGACTGGCATCATTTGTTTCAGGATACGGCACAGTGACATTATCTTGTGAGGACCATTTGCTAAAACAGTCAGTAATACTGTATTATTTAATTACGCGTTTAATATGATTCTTAGCTTAAATAGCTACAATTTATGAAAACAGCATCAACGAGTTAATAAGTGTTGTGTTTTCTTTGAGGTCCAGACTAAATTCTTCCCTATTTTTATTCTCTCTCTCTCTCACTTTTCATGTTTTAAAGAGTTAAAAACAAATCTGTCGTTCAAATTAAAATTTGGCAAACTCGCGTGTAGTCTACTTACGTCTGGTAACTTTCCTTTGCTGTGTATGTGAAGGCCAGCGACGTCTATGAATCCTGGTACAGTCGGCCTCGGAAAATTGAGACTAACATGGCTGTTGACCAGAATAAGACTTGTGTTTTTCTTCAGTTCAGCTAGAGGAGGTACATCATTCCCGAAATGTCGTCTCGATATTTTGTCCATAGGCAATTCTGCGAAGTAGTAATGCCCTACTTTGGAAATTACTGTTGAAACCGTGTTAATAATTCTCTGACCAAGGGTCATGTGGTCTGAATATGAAACGAAATAATTAGGTATGTAAGCTGGATGATCAGGATTCATAATTCGATCATTTCCCCACGGCATCATTACGCTGGAGATCATACTTATGAACGGGGCTTTGAAACGATGTGACAACCCCAAAAAACAATCAGGACCAAATATTTCTGTAATAATAAGATCAAATTTTCCGTCACTAAGAATCAGTTCCTGTACTTTAGGGTGTTCCAACACAGTTTTGCACATTTCTAAATTAGTATTCCATATAAATTTAAAAATTTGAATGTATCCCAAATTTCGAGCAAATTCGACTGTAAAGTTGTTAACTATTTCAGGTAATGAGCCTTCCACGCTGATATCGGTGTAGTTTGGTACCGGGTTCTTCTGTGGAAAGTGTCCAACGACGTATACCTGATGACCTCGGGCAGCAAGACCTTTGAGTAAAGCTTCGAACATGACGAAATGGCTTTTACCGTTCATACTGAAGAGTGCAAGTATTCTCGCAGCTTCTGATTCTCCGACGGAGGCACTGGTGACAATTAAACTTAGCACCAAGGCGACACAACACCTCATCTATCAGAATAAACAAAATATTAAATAGCATCTATCAGTTTGTTGCCTTGTATTTTTCGTCTGAAGGCTAGCATAAAAATAATTTCGAAACGTCGATAGTTTATGGAACACAAACATTGAAAAGCTGACAGTCATTGAGGTTGTTAAGTAATTCCCTGTCTTGTATTTACTATTCACCACCGCTGAACTATACACACTTCATAACCACGCAGTTTCTTAGTTCGTGTGTCTTAGCATTAACTTTTGAAACAACGAATTTCCACGACACGTTATATCTACAACTTATCCGTAGGTTGCCAGTAGTTCTTTTCTCCAAGAATTCTTACTAAACTGTGTTATCATATTAATAATTGTGGAAAACGTAAAAAGCAGTCCGTCCAGCCGATGATAAATTGTTAAGTGTGTGCAGTGCAAAAATGTCTGTTGAATTAATCACACAACTTTTATACAAATTCTCATAAAAAAATATTTGTTATGTGAATAGATAAGGATATCCCGCAGACACACACAGAAGTATTGATAATATAAGTCTTCACTATTCTGAAATGTTGCCAAAGTACAATAATTACTGATGACGGAGGCAGTAGGGGCCTCTGAAACGCTGGTAAACATCGACCAGACTACGCAGCGCAACAACCCAGAAGACACCTCACCGCTGTGAAAACCTCAAATCTTACCATGACTGACAAGTCTGACGTCATGGTGACTTCATGACAATTGGACAATTATGTGCAAATTTATTTATGATTTTATAGTCTGTAGCTGAAGGAACATAGATCTATTACTGTCTATTACGACAAGAAGTAGTTACTTATTGTATGAGATTTGAGTTTCTCACGTCAGTTAAGATGGCCTCTTAATTGTGACATCGTCTAAACGTACAATTATTTGTTTAAAATTATTAATATGCAACTTCACAGTATAATTTACCGATTATTTGGGGCTGTTCTTATATTTGCATAAGGTCAGAATTGACATCTTTACTACAGTGAGAATCTTAGATCTGAAACTGTTATGTCGACTGATATTACCAAATTTAATCAAAATTCGTAGAGTAGTTTCAGATATTAAGGCAACCATAAACTCATGTGCTCACTTTAAACACCTGATTTGTTCTCGTACTAAATTCAAGATAAGGTCAATTAAGGTATTAAGAAGATTGTAAGGTATGTCACTTGCCTTGGAAAGTCTCCTCTAAAAACTGATGACTTTGTGTGTCCTTCTGCAAGTACAGCTCCACTTACTACCACTTCGGCCACGTTTGGTCAAATGCAGGGTCTACTAACACGCTGCATAAATGAAGGCGAAAGTTCCAGTTTGGAGGGGGGGAACGAGAGGGGGAAGTTCATAACCGCCTAATCTCATTAATGCCAAGCCTAAGCTGAAGATACATTTTTCCTTCCCCCACACGCACAAACTCAAACATGCGCACACGTGATTTTCATTGAAACAAAGTTCTACTTTGTTGGACTGGAATATAAAACAGTAGTACGCGAGTGTAGTTATTTGAAATTTTAAAATTTATGAAAATTGGACAGATTCAAAAAGAATATTGAAGAATCACGTATCATAACAACGAAAAACATTTGTGGGTTTCATTCCCAGTGAAGATGGTTTCTGGTACCCGAAAACTAAGCTTAATAGAAGAATGGTTCCGAACCTAAACTTATCTGTTACGGCGAACGAAGGTGAAAAGACCATAAAACTGTCATGGGTTTGATTTCCGGTAAATATGTTGGATTTAGAGATAGTTTTTTCTGTGATATTCAACGAAACATATCGAATGATAAGACCACTGAAAAGTTTTCGGGCAAGATTGGTAAAAAACAATCTAACCGCATATCACATTCCACCGCAGTTGAGCGGGCCTGACGTAATAAAATTCGGAAAGAAATTTATTTCACCCTCAGTAAATATTCAATATACATGCAATGCACATATAATTTTGGTGTCGAAACTTGTTTCAAAATACCCTCATAGAAGACCTAGAAGGAGATGAAAGGACAACGTTAATTTGTGTCTTAGGGAGATAGGTTGAAAGTAGTATGTAAGTTGGGTGGAAGTAATTCAGGGTATTGTTCAATGGCTGATTTAGATATTAGAGATTTTAAGCCATGGTTTTCTGGTGTCATTATGTAAGTTAGTTTCGGATTTATTTTTGATTTTCTAACACAACCCCTCTTGAGAATGGCATTAATGGTCCTGTCGAAATATGTCGTCGTTGAAACCGAATATTTAAAAATTCAGTCCGTACCTCAGAGAAAACACAACGCTTCACCATTAGAAACATCAACTGGTATTTCTGTCATCGGGATAAATTTCGAACACTTTATCCAGAACTGCATATTAACCTTCATTGCGAGATAATTTATTTCTTTAGAACTCACCAGTACAGAAACAGACCCTCACACACAGACACATACACACTCGTTATTATGTATTTATCACCCACTTCCTTCTTTGCGTTACAAATAAACTCAATTCTTTACCTACAATTACAAACATCTGTTACAAGAAGGCATCATTTCCTGCAGGCGAAGGACCAACTGATCGATCACTCTGAGGCGACAGGAAAACCTAACTCCATCTATGACGCCAAGAGATGTAACGTAGTTCATGTCTAGAGACCTTGAAGCTCAGACGGGGAATGAAGTTACGTAACCTGCTTTAATGAGGAAGGTAAATGTAATACTTGCAAGTTCTGTTACATAAGTAAATGGTTTATAAAGGAGGGGTAAATATTACTTAATTTAGCGTCATTGATTTACATTAGTCATGGAAATTATTTATGGGACAATGTCAGTGAGTAATCAGTAATATATAAGTAATGTAACCGAATGTACACAGAACATTAAAAGTGCAAAACAAATTTAAGTACAGATTAAATCCCTCACAGCATGGTTTTCGTAAATTTAATTCCACAGTAACAAATTTGGTTACTTACCTTAATTCCGTTTTACCTTCAGTTAGTACTCAAGGACAAACAGATTCAGTATACTTTGATCTTACTAAAGCTTTTGACTTAGTTCCTCATAATATTCTTCTTGGGAAACTTAGAAACTTTGGACTATCACCTAGTTATGTTGATTGGTTCCATAGTTATCTCTCTGACAGGCAATCCTTTGTTCGTGTCTCTGAAACTCTTTCGTATCCTTATTGTGTTAAGTGTGGGGTTGCCTCAGGGTTCCACCCTAGGCCCCTTACTTTTTAATATATTTATTAACGATATTTGCGACTCCATACATAACTCACAGTGCCTTTTATTTGCTGATGACTTAAAGATATATCGGCGTATTAGCGATGTTTATGACTGCAAACTGTTACAGGACGATATTCATTCAGTGCAAAATTGGTGTCTCGTGAATGGGATGCAACTTAATTTAAGTAAAACGACTGTTATATCATTCACCCGGAAGACAAACAGTATTTACTTTAATTACAAATTGTGTAACAATCTGGTGGCACGTTCTTATTATGTTAAAGATCTCGGTGTTCTATTGGACTGTAAACTTTATTTCCATCAGCACATTAACTATATATATATTCACAAAGCTTAAAAATGCTTGGCTTGATTCGGTACATTACTTCTTCCTTCTCCACTGTTGATAGCCTATTGGTTTTGTTATATATGAGCCGGGATAGCTCAGTCAGTATAGTGACTAGCTACGGGCTGGACGACCGGGGTTCGATCCCCGATGGGGGCAGGATTTTTCCTCTAGCC
>NW_019059763.1:305634-316204 GCF_000696155.1 Zootermopsis nevadensis
TCTTCTTAAAGTGCCTATCCGTTCCGGATGTTGGCGATCAGCATAACAATTTGAGCTTTACTGGCTGCTACTTGAAAGAGCCCTCCAGTGGACATCGAGAACGAAGTTTTTAGGTTCTGAAGCCAGGAGTTTCTTGGCCTCCCAGGCCCCCTCTTACCGAATACTTTCCCCCTGGATTATCAGCTGAAGCAGCCCGTATCTATCACTCTTTCTCATGATATGACCGAAATATTCCAACTTTCTCTTTTTTGTGGTGTTAATAACCTCGACGTCTTTGCGGAGTTTCTCGAGAACTTTTCTTTTGTTGGTTACATTCTGCCATGCTTGATTGTACTAGGGAATTATAATGGAGTGGTTTCCCGTTGCCTTCTCCATCGCAATATCACAACCGGTACAATCAGTATGTGATTGTCGCCTGTGAATATTGCCTTCCTTGTCGGGAACGTAAGTTGAGTACTCAGCCCTACGAACGTTCCTTGTGCGGAACGTAAATACTTGCAACATTGTAAGGAGACTTGGCTACGTCTTTTGGCCTCTTTTAGGGGCTGCAAATATTGAATCACTTTGTCTAGGGTTCTGATAAGTTCAACCTGAGCTGTCAACCCGGAAACTATTACCATAAAGCAATAAACTTTATTTACGTATGTCACGTGGGTTTCGGCTTCGTTTACAGACCCCTATTCAAAGCTACTCACATTCCTCGGCATGATGGGTGAAAAGAATGTGTATCCACTGAAGTACAGGGAAACAAAATTTTCTGTGTGGTCAGTAGTTCACAACCATGGCTTCTACCATGTCGACTGAGCTTCCTAAAAAGAAAGTAAAGTTACTAAAGCCTGAAGAAATACCAGAAGTTATTTTGGACACTGATATTAACTGCAGTTTTAAAAAAAACCTGTGTATTCTCTGTTCTGTTCGCATAAATATGAAACAAAAATTTAAATACCCGCAAAAAAAAACTCCGTAGGGCTGCTACAACTTTGCCATTCAAATGCCCGTCGTTTAAAGGTTAGGAAAGTCATTCTTCAATAGCCTCGTCCCAGTAATGACACAGCTGCTGCCCTATGCCACCTACCGTGACCCTGGTAGAGGTTGCTACCCCTCGGGTCAAGGGAAACCCGGAGTTCGCGTAGGCAGGGGCACTCACTTCCCTGAAGTAGGACTATCTCCGAAGAGAGTTCCTACCCGCTACCAAGGGGTAAAAACACAAATCCCAAAGTCAAGGTATCGATGTTTTAAACTGAGAACTGAACCGGGTACATTCCGAGTGCAAACCTCTTAAGCTTAACGTTTGCTATTATAATGGTTTCTGTGGAGGGTTGAGGTTCAAACCCCGCTCAGGATTTGAATAGTAATGTCATACGTTTATCATTAACTTTACATAACACTACGCTGTTTCCTGAGGAACATGACACATGCAGTAAATTATCTGCCAACGATTCTGCTACAGTTGATATAGTTGCTACTATGTTAGTACAATAATAGGCACAGAATAGGATCGAAATTCACATTGAATAGTGCGCAGTGCCGCCATGATTTCATGATGCCTCGAATCAGCACTCAGTACTGTCTCTTCAAAACAATATTGACCGACAGTGAAGTGTTTTAATGGCGCGTTTCGAGTTTCAATTTGTGTTCATCTGGGTTTTGACGCCGTGTAATCGTTTAGGTGAGATATAGAAACGTTTTGGATGAACATATTGCCTCCATTTTCAGGGTAACCTGAATGTGGAGGTAGAGTGTTAATCTGAAGATTAAATCTACATTTTTCTCAAAAGATTTTTTTTAAATGTATAAGACTAGACGATATCATAATTCACAATATTACAGTCCACATTATTTCCGTCGTGATAACAAAATTTCATATGTATGATTCTGCCTGCTTGTATTGCTTTAGTGTCTAAGTACATGTTGGTTTCGTATTCATCCTTTCAATGAGCTGCCAAAGTTCATTTTACGTTCGTTAAGCTTCATGGTTCTGGGAAGTGATTTTCCCGCAGTCCGAGGTAGAGGTCTCTGTTATGGGTTCAAGTAGCTGTTGACCAATAGGAGACCCGTATTATTAACTATTTGTGATAATGGAGGAAGAAGATCCTTTCTAAAGTTATCAGTGGGAACAACAATACCTCTTGACCTGTGTTGAACATATCTCTGGGTGAAACACATGTTCGCATTATAGAAACGTATGATGGGGCGAGTTAGTCGGTCGACCAGGGCGAGATCACTTTCGAAACTAAAATCATACAACATAATTTATGAACGAATCAAGCAGACAGCTGTTCCTAATTATTTTCAGCAATTGTTATAACGTATTTATTTATAGCTTTAAATTGTTTATACATATTCGTACTCACATCGCCGAAAATCAATATGTCTGTCTTCTGGGTTGTTACGACGC
The DNA here is from genome assembly GCF_000696155.1 of Zootermopsis nevadensis. Next base: position 308,033 of record NW_019059763.1, read on the forward strand.
CCTGTTAATGAGGGCAGTAAGCACCTCTGAAACGTCTGCAAACGCCGACCAGTCTACACGGCGTAACATCTCATAAGACAACCATCTTCGGTGTAAAGATGAATTACAAACTAGAAAAATGTAGATAAATATTCAAAATACAACACCTCTTTCTGAGCGAACCAAAACCATTTTCCCTTCGAACATGCGATATCTGGTGGTAGTTTTGCTAAATAAAATTCCACCAGTCCATTTACGTAACGCGATGGCGCTTTGCATAACCAACTCCTTTTATTTACAGCGAACATTTTTACGTCACACCAATTTGTAGCTACGGAAACCTTTGATGTTCACGTTAGTTTGACCACATTTGCCTCAGTGTATGTACAAACAAACGGATCAACAGTCACGCTGTAACAAACATGAGAGGAAAACAAAGCTGTGGTACTGATGTATCCAGAGTTGGATTGTTTCCTGTCTAATTATTATTTCGCTGGAATTTATGTGGGACATTTATTATTACCCAGTCACATTTACAGCGACAGAGACAAATTTCAATAGTTTATGAGAATACATCACCATCAAAGTCGATGTAAATTAAATATTTATATTTAAATTATATCTGAGATTAAAACCTCAAATTAACGAAAGTACTTTCATTATCTGTATTTAAAAATTGTCATTAGGTACTAGAAATTAATTTCCTAACCCTCTTAAGGTAATTTAAGAAAATTTATGATTTTATGAGACTTTAACCGATACGTTGCTGAATTATTTTCATTCAAACTCACGTCAACAGTTTTTAGCCCTGTAATAAAAATAAGAGGAATTTAAAATGTTCTTTACGATGTTGGAATTTTGAATAAAACACTGCTGTGTTACTTTGAAATTGTTCTGATTTGCACTATGGTTAATTATGGTGGAGAAAACACAGTTAGTCCACGTATAAACTTAACCACCTACATTGAACAAAATCCTCCTTCCCGGCTGTTCAAGAAATTATCCAACTTTTATGAAACTTTATTATCTCGTCCACAGTAACTTTCACTGGTTCCCATACAGAGCCAGCTGAACCCAATCTCCATTTTTACCTTCTAGACAGACGCTTTTACGGTTAAATAGTTTATGCATCGTCAAATAATGGGATGGTTTTGAGGAATGTGAAACGGTCGTTGTCCACTTTTTGAGGTAAGAAACACAGAGGTCTCAGTCTGGGTGCCAGGTCATGGGACCAAATTAAAAACGGGTAGGCCTACGTAATGAAGAAAGTTATGATGGAACGACATTTTCAGTGTAGAAAGTAATCCGTTGACTCGATGTAATGCAGACCTGTTGTCTGATTATGCAGACCTGCGTCTTGCTGTTTGTGTTTTCCCTTTTGAAGGCCCAGTTTTAGGCACGTGTTTGACGTGTGCGTGAGTACGTTTAGAACTAGTCAGGAATATGAGGTGACGAAGACTAATGTTCCATCTCTGTATTTTCGCGACGTGGTTCATACTGATAATACATAAGTTTAAATTTGCAGAGATAATGCATGTGCTTAAGAAAAGGCTGTAGATAAATTGTACCTGATGTTCCAGAAATAACATTTAGCTGGAAAACAAGGCAATATTTTTGAGTAAACATAATTTTAAATCAGCATAGGGAGGAATTTTATGAATTGTTTGTTGATTGTAATAAAATGTTTTATAAAGCATTAGCTTCTCACTGAGAGATATTAACAATTAACAATATAAAAGTTATATTTCGTTCGGAAATATTATTTTGCTTACGTTACAAATAAAAATTACCTTTACAGAAAGTAATTTCCTACAATTTTCTTTAAATATGAGACCAAAATTAGCTCAGTGAAGTGATTGAAGTAAGCCTGAAAGTTTGGGAATTTTTGCCCATGACTTCAAAAATTCATATTAACTTTAAAGTATGCATCTGCACGTTGATTTTGATCCGTTCTTTTCACAGAGTACACAAAATTAATTTACAGAAGTAAAATATGTCAGTCAGTACGACCACATATTTCAGCTCTGAATCTCCTATACGGTTTTCTGTAAAATTCTTATTAGCATCTGGGTCTAAACACTTGTGTTTGACTTAACTTTGGTCTCTGCCGGTACAATATAATATCCACTTCATATAAAGCTGGAATAAAATTTTATTTTTCTTTCTTAAACAAATCATCTTACAAAGAATAGATACATTATATTACCGAACTAAAAATTTCAGTATTAAAGTTTCCACTAAGAATGGCGGTATAATCTAAAATAGTAGAAGCACATATTTATAAGTATTATTCCATGAGGTTCAAAATCCCTTAAAAACATTACCATGGCACTGGTTGTAGTAAGAGACACATTCATAAATATTATTCTGTAAGGCACAAAATTCCTTAAATTCATCTGCGGTAACTTTGGCGCCGTGATAGGGCTTCGCAATGTTCGGCGTCGCGACCCCAGGCGTCGGTTTCCTAAAATTGTAATCAAAGTTATCCAAATCTTTCGAGTCACATTCCTGGGTCTTGTGGTGGTGTCGTGACGGTAGGCGTCGCGACGCCGAGCGTCCCTTTTCTACTTTTGTCTTCAGTGATGTCTAACTACATCTGCGGTATCTTTTGCGTCATTGGTGTCGTGATGCTCGACGTCGCGACGCCTGGAGTCGATTGGGTTAGGTTATGTTGGATTAGGTTAGGTTATATTAGGTTAGGTTGGTTTGGGTTGGGATAGGTTAGGTTAGGTTGGGTAAGGTTAGGTTAGGTTGGCGTCTTCGGTAAAATTACGTCTTTCAAGAACTTTTTACACACGGAGTCGATTTTCTATCATCGTGCCCAACGTTATAACAAGGGTGGTATGCTTCATCTAGCGTGACGGCGGAAGGCGTCGCGACGCCAAGCGTCGGTTTTCTAGTTTCGTCAGCAGTGATATTTAAATTCATCTGCGATAACTTTGGGGCCATGATAGGGCTTCGCAATGTTCGGCGTCGCGACGCCAGGCGTCGGTTTCCTAAAATTGTAATTAAAGTTATCCAAATCTTTTGAGTCACATTCCTGGGTCTTGTGGTGGTGTCGTGACGGTAGGCGTCTCGACGCCGAGCGTCGCTTTTCTAATTTTGTCTTCAGTGATGTCTAACTACATCTGCGGTATCTTTTGCGTCATTGGTGTCGTGATGCTCGACGTCGCGACGGCTGGAGTCGATTAGGTTAGGTTAGGTTATGTTGGATTAGGTTAGGTTGGGATAGGTTAGGTTGGGTTAGGTTAGGTTATGTTAGATTAGGTTGGGTTAGGTTAGGTTAGGTTGGCATTTTCGGTAAAAATACGTCCTTCAAGAACTTCGTTAAGCACGGCGTCGATTTTCTGTCATCGTGCCCAACGTTATACCAACTGTGGTATGCTTCATCTGGCGTGACGGCGGAAGGCGTCGCGACGCCAGGCGTCGGTTTTCTAGTTTCGTCAGCAGTGATATTTAAATTCATCTGCGGTAACGTCGGCGCCATGATAGGGCTTCGCAATGTTCGGCGTCGCGACGCCATGCGTCGGTCTCTTAAAATTGTAATCAAAGTTATCCAAAGGTTTCGAGTCACATTCCTGGGTCTTGTGGTGGTGTCCTGACGGTAGGCGTCGCGACGCCGGGCGTTGCTTTTCTACTTTTGTCTTTAGTGATGTCTAACTACATCTGCGGTATGTTTTGCGTCATTGGTGTCGTGATGCTCGACGTTCGACGCCTGGAGTCGATTAGGTTAGGTTGGTTTGGGTTGAGATAGGTTAGGTTAGGTAAGGTTGGGTTAGGTTAGGTTAGGTTGGGTAAGGTTAGGTTAGGTTGGCGTCTTCGGTAAAATTACGTCCTTCAAGAACTTCGTTACGCACGGCGTCGATTTTCTATCATCGTGCCCAACGTTATAAAGGGTGGTATGCTTCATCTGGCGTGACGGCGGAAGGCGTCGCGACGCCAGTCGTCGGTTTTCTAGTTTCGTCAGCAGTGATATTTAAATTCATCTGCGGTAACTTTGGCGCCATGATAGGGCTTCGCAATGTTCGGCGTCGCGACGCCATGCGTCGGTCTCTTAAAATTGTAATCAAAGTTATCCAAAGGTTTCGAGTCACATTCCTGGGTCTTGTGGTGGTGTCTTGACGGTAGGCGTCGCGACGCTGGGCGTCGCTTTTCTACTTTTGTCTTCAGTGATGTCTAACTACATCTGCGGTATCTTCTGAGTCATTGGTGTCGTGATGCTCGACGACGCGACGCCTGGAGTCTATTAGGTTAGGTTAGGTTAGGTTGGATTAGGTTAGGTTATGTTAGGTTAGGTTGGGTTGGGTTAGGTTAGGTTAGGTTAGGTTATGTTGGCATTTTCGTTAAAAATACGTCCTTCAAGAACTTCGTTAAGCACGGCGTCGATTTTCTGTCATCGTGCCCAACGTTTTACCAAGGGTGGTATGCTTCATCTGGGGTGACGGCGGAAGGCGTCGGGTTTCTAGTTTCGTCAGCAGTGATATTTAACAGGAAATATTACCAATCGAACAATATTTACTTATTATATGAATAGAATACGATCTTAAACTTTGGCCCCAGACAGTTTTCGATTCTATAAATACTTAACGATATAGCAGCATATATTGTCACTTCTCTACAGCAGTGATATTCAACCTGGGGTACGCGTACCCCCGGGGGTACGTGAAATTTAAAAAAATATATATGATAAACACTGAATAATCAGTAATGTAATTTATTTAATTTATTTTAGATGTAGATTATATATTATGTATAACTTGAATTATACACCAACAACTTTGGGGGTATAAAGTTGAAGAGAAATTATATCTGGGGGTACGCCAACAAAAAAGATTGAATACCACTGCTCTACAGTGTGATACACCTTGTGTGTCCCGGAATCACAGGAAAATAACATTAAGGCGAATGAAGTGTTAGATAATCGCGAAGAACACATTTTAGAAACATTGATATATCAAGCGAGATTTTGGGTTCTCTCGGATGCGAATACGAAGATGGCTGTCGTGTGGGTTGTGGAGGCAGCAAGCACCTACGAAACGTTGATAAACGTCTACCAGACTACACGGCTCTACAACCCAGAAGACAGCCATCTTCTTGGTGATGTTTAAATTTCCGTAAACTTTGACAGTCTTAGGATTTGGTACTTTCGCGGCGAGTACAATCAATAAATCTTCTCGGGCAATCAGCCGCGTTAACTGGTTACCGTAGTAAACCGACGTTTCTGGAAAAAACTCTGTCCCTATCTTTTAAGGGTTCTGATGTGACTGGATCCTGGGAAGTCGCCTGTGTGTTGTTCCCGAAACGTCGGTTTACTACGGTAACCAGTTAACGTGGCTGATTACCTGAGAAGATTTTATTGTTTGACAGTCTTGTTTTGAGGGGCGTTCTGTCGTATGTAGCACATTGTAATTTGGTCTGTAAGTGATAGAGGAAAAATATGCAATTATCACTTACTCAGATCCCATCTTTAACTTTCGTAAAAATGTAACGGTTTTGAAGAAGTGAATATCTGACGGTGGAGTCGAGCCAGACTGATTTCAGCGTCGTAAGATTTATGACGACACAAAACGCTGAATGCACCGAAACAAGGTCGATCTTAATGAACCGACGGTACTAATTTGAACTGAAGTGTATTTTCGGTTCGGTCGCGTGTCTGCGATGAGTAGTCATTATCGTACAAAGTCGTTAAAACAGAGTAGTGTTTAAGCTGACACGCGAAGTGAGAGATAGTGCATAACTAAGTACAATAATGTTAACTGTAATAAATCTGAGTAGATTTAAACGTGCTAGACGGTAATCTTGCGTCATTTAATGCTGAGTAACTTGTTTATGCCCGGTCCGGATGTTTGTAATTTTTGTTTCAACTTTTTTCTCCACCGACATGACAGTTGTAGTTACACCAAGATTTTCTTGGTGTACAGTTGTGTACAATTCAAGGTCTCATAAATACAGAGATGTATATATATTTTTTTTTTGAACCTTAGAGTAGCATCACACATGCGGTGTCTTCGAACATGCTTGTTGGTGATGGTCATAATTCTCACAATTATTTCTGGCAGTGTAATTGGACTGTATGTAATTTTCCGCGTTACAGAGTAAAAGGGATATTCTAAATTATCTTTCACTACAAACATTCTTTATGACCTTATTTACAAACCGACAGTCTGTGTGTCTTTCTACGGTCATATGAAAGTTTTCTTTACGAGAACTTTGGAATTTTACATTCTTGTGAATACATATTCAGATCTCTGTTCTTATGTAATATAAATCTATTTTGGTATCGTTAGAATAATTTCAACACAAATGTTCTGCTGCACTTTTATCACTAACAAAATCCATGATTAGCCTGCGTAAGTAACTGTTGTCACAGACAGTCATAAAATGTCTCTTCTTTTATGGACCCCGAAAGTTCGTTACCGTGGTCGCAAGGGCCCGCCACCGGTCTCGATCCAGAGTCAGATGAATCCAATCCACACTTTTCCACCCTATTTCATTAACATCCATTTAATTTTCTCCCTCTGCCATCTACTCTTAGTTCTTCCTAGTAGTCTCCTACCCCTGGAATTTACATCCAAATTTGTGTACGCATTTTTGGCTGTCGTGATGAATGCTGCATTCCCGGCCAATCTCATCTTCCATGATTACAGCATTGGAGAAGTGTACAAATTATTAAGCTCCCCCACTTCTCTCTCTCTCTCTCTCTCTCTCTCTCAGGCCCAAATATTCTCAAACAGCGAATTTTTATTCTTCCCATAATGTGAGAGATCAGTTTTCACAAGCGTACAGAACAAGTAATGTTATAGATTTTTATATTTTAATATTTAAGTTTCTACATCTGACTCACTGAATATTGAACGAAATTGGTTTATAGAATTAATTACATCATTGCCTGACTTTGTAATTAATTCCATGGTTTATTTATCACCAATTCTGTGACGCACTTTTACCGCTGATTAGCTATGTATCCAACTCCATGGTAGAAGGATATGCTTTAACAGTTGACTACTCAACTGGTCACGTTAAGGCTCCAAAAATTATCATGGATTTTCAAATTTATTTTGGTACACGTGAACACTTAAGACCGTCATCGGTAAGTTATGGTATAATCTGAATTAGAGTAGTGCTGGGATTATGGTGATAAAGTAATTGAAACAAATTAATTTTAAGTAATAAATTTCACAACGGTGTTGGGTGTGAGATATTCATTCTAAGTTGATGTGAAGACATATATTTGCAGCCACCACAGACAAAGACTGTTCACACGTGATCACTTAGAAATCTTGGAAGTATTTGAATGTGTTTCGTTGGCAGTTAATTTGTCGCCCGATTTTTTTTTTATATCAGCTGCGAGTAGAAAATTTATTTACCGCTAACATTGGTATTTAGCACTAGTACATACTTCACAATAACGATGAAATTAATATTTACTTATATTATACAACACGGTTTAATCTAAACCGTTTTAACCCGGGAGAATTAGACCTGCATTTTATTAATTAGAAGATTGTCATATGAGGTAATTTCCTTTTGTGAAATAATTAATTTCTCAGCTCTGCGCAATAAACATTTAATGTTGCATAGGAATTACAAACTCGAAATAAATATTTTAATAAGAATAGAACATGTTTTTTATGGTGTATGTCTCTTAAGGTCACACGTATTTGCTGTCAGATGACTCATAATTTCATGATACATTTAAATCACATAGAGTAACAGAGCCATAACTTTTGTTGAATTTTGATTTTGATTTAATTAATATTTAATGTCAGTCTAAACTTCTTGTTGACAAGTTTGAAAAGCATTTTGCTCTTGTGCTCTGCAGGTGGCGTGGATCAAGGCAGATACAAAAGCCATTCTTGCTATTCACGAACACGTGATCACCAACAATGCACGGCTTTCAGTTACACATAACGATTTCAACACGTGGACCCTAAATTTACGCGGGGTGAAGAGGGAGGACCGTGGTCAGTACATGTGCCAAGTGAACACGGACCCTATGAAGAGCCAGGTGAGTGTTCGCGTTGTAATATTGTACAGTGTGTTTGGAAAATTAGTGCCCTATCACATTCTGACTTCAAAATACTCTGAATACCTTATTTTTATCACGTTTTTTGGGTTGCAAAATCAATATCTGTTGAAAATATAATAATTAGGATCTTTATAGTTTATAATAATAATAATTATTATTATTAT
>NW_019059763.1:316578-332003 GCF_000696155.1 Zootermopsis nevadensis
AAAAGAATTGAATTGAATTGAATTATTATCATGATAATTTTTCATTGAACAAATAAAGAGGTTGGTGCCAGTGGGGACGTAATGGGATAGATAAGAGGTGATACAGAATTTTTCTCGGAACACGTGAAAAACTTGGGAATCCATATGTAGATGGGAAGATGATATTGAATTGGATATTTGAGTAAAATGGAATGGATTATTCTGACGCACGATAGAAGTAATTGGCTGGTTCGTGTGAAAACAGTAGCGAACCTTATAGACGGGGAATTGCTACTTGATAAGTCGAGTCCCAAAAGAAAATTAGCATCGTGGAATTAGACTAGGTTTCGTTAGTGTTACGCTCTAGGCGAGCGTAAGCCTCAAGTAGTTGGCTAACGATACATTTTTATTTTGACCGATTCTGCTGTGTTCCAGTAGCACTGACACAGAAGACTTAATTTTTCGTTTTTCAAAGTGTTAGTCGGACTAACAGGCTAACATGGTTAATATGAATGCTTCGCCCAAAGTTGTAACCATTTTCATTTTTCTCTTAGTGCTTAGGACATCGGCTCATTCCATTGCAGTGTTAAAGGTCCGACGTCGTAGTCCGGCATATGCTACATGTCCGTCCCACTTGTATTCATATTCGGGAGGTCCTGGGTTCAAATCTCGCCCAGGACACAGGTTGAGAGACGGAGGGTTTTTTGTGGGTTTTTTAAGTTTTTGCAGGCAAATTCCCGGATACTATCTGGCATGTGACCACATACGTATCCATTTACATGTTTTTCATTTCATTATTTATCATGTAACTCGGCGTTATACAGTATAATAAATTTCTGACAGCGTCTTTAAACAACAACAACAGTACGTGGAAAAGAAAAGAAGTATAATTCTGAAACACCCTGTATATTCGAACAGGCACTTATGGAGTTGAACTGAGGCGAGAGTGTTTTGTAATTGAATTTATTCGCTTGTTTTAATCTCCGATACATAGATTTTTAATTAACTTAATTGTCAACAGGGGAAAGTTAAACAGAATATTTTTCATACGCGGCGCTGTACATTGTTAGCATTAGTAACACTCCACTGCAAAGCTGATGGCAACAGTGAACATTTATTATGAACGTTTTGTAATTGATATCAAGATGCGACCATGGCATGTTCAGCATCCCAGAATTTATTGATTAAATATGCCTGGCATTTTAAATGTTTTTTTAGCATCGTTTTTTTTTCCCAAAAGGGTAGAGTTCGTGATTGACCGGAACAGTAACAGATTTCAATAGGCGTTCTTGCCAGCGTTAATTGAAATCACGAGTTTTTCTTCTGTCCGAGACATAAAACAAACATAGCGGAACCATTCATTTATTTTAAACGAAACAAGTAATTTTTGAGACAGAAAAAAATTAAAGAATACAAGACATTAGATATATTTACTAAAACGTTTTTGCCCAATTACCGTTGGCTCGTGATGTAAAGGTTTATATGCGATATGCATATTTGCGTTTATAAACAACATAAATATAAGACTATAGTTATGACCTTTTCCGGAATGTATTTTTGACAAAAAAAAAGTTTGTCATAAGTTTACGGTCGAGCTGATCTTGAGATGTAATCACTAAGACTGTGTTTCTGATCTGCAAAAATTATATTATGGTCAGGTGTAAGAATTGTTTACTTAATGACGATAACATTAGCTCAGACTAATTATTCACTAAAGGTCTGTGACTGGTATATTTATTATAGGAACACTGTGTTTGACTCTTTATGGTGTCTGAGGCATATTTGATATTTACGCATTTAGGGAGTTGATTCTACTCCCGAAACGTCGTACATATCAAATGTACCTCAGACAGTTCTTATAAATCTTAGACTATTCTCGCTTCGAATAACAAGATGATTAATGATTTGGAAAGAATATGGAAGGCAGCAGTCGTGGCCGATTTTAGTTTACGGTACTATCCCGTTATTTGCCTGGAGGGACTGAGGGAAACAGGAAAATGCAGGATTTCTAAGTAGCCAGTCGCGGTTTCGAATTATGACCAGTCCTTTCAGCGGAGTAAGAAATTTCATCACCGTATTCACAAAATTACGCCACTCTACCCTGAGGGTGTTCAGATTTATATTATATTTTTAAGATGTTTTAATATTATACTGCCATATGTGTCGATGCATCACAAATGATCTCTTGTCATGTTGTCTTAGGGCCAAAATTTGAGTTTTTTTCTTTTGCGTGCTACATGTCTATCTAATGGTATCCTTCTTGATGTAATCACCTTTACAGCAGCAAGGACCTCAAAAACGCTGGTAAACTACGATCAGTCTACACGGCGCTACATTAATCTTCATGGTTACATTTTAATCCTTAGGTTTTCAATACAGAATTGAATAATATTTTCGCAACCCATTTATGTATTGTGAATCTACGTCTGGATCTCCAAGTTTATCTCCTCCTTTGGGAGTCTGTAACCAAACGCACGCTGGCTTTGTATTTATGATGTCTTCCATTGTACTGCATGTTACACCCATTGTGTCTCGGTCTAGCAGTGACGTGTTGTTTTACAGACGGCTTTTCTGGAAGTGGTAATACCTCCAGATATTATTTACGAAGAAACCTCTGGAGACCTGATGGTTCCCGAAGGAGGGTCCGCGAAATTGGTGTGTAAGGCTCGGGGATTTCCAAAGCCACGGGTGATCTGGAGAAGGGAAGATGGCGGCGAAATCATTCTCCGCGGAGGACCCTCTACGAAAACACGAGGTCAGTACGTTTCTGCGCCTATATGTCTGTACTTTAACAAATATACAGAGTTGCCATAGATTACATATAGTATTTAAAATATTTTATTGATTGTACTCGCCGAGAAAGTTTCAAATCCTATATTTTTTAAGAAACTCATTAGTGATAATTGAAGTAATTACAGATAATTGCTGTCTTCTTGAATGTTTTGCCGTGTAGTTTGTAAGAATTTTACCGACGTTTTAGATGATGAAGTTAGAAAATATTTCTGAAACGTCGATAAACGTCTAACAGACTACACATCGCAACAATTCAGAAGCCAGCCGTCTTCGTATTTGATTACGTGAGGACTTGAAATATCACATAATTGTCATAGCTTACACTCAGTGGTTTTGTTCAACATTCTGAAGACAATTTCATTATTTGTAGTTCAGTCGGTGGAGGGCGAAGTGTTATCCCTAACCAAGGTGACGCGGTCAGAGATGGGTGCCTACCTGTGTATCGCGGCCAATGGCGTTCCTCCTTCTGTTAGCAAACGCATGATGGTTCATGTCCATTGTAAGTGTTGATTTTATTTATCGAATCTATTTATTTCGTCATAAATGGTTCTATTAGTAAAACTCACTGTACATTTATATGTTTGTTTCTGTGACTTTTCGTCTTCAGATATTTTTTTACTATCTCCATACAGTATAGTCTTTCTAGAGAAGCTGATGGTGGTTGAACTAATGAAAAATTATTCACTTTTCGTAAGACCGAAAAGTTCATTACCGTGTTAACAAAAAACCCGCTTCCAGTTTCTATACCGTGCTAAATGAATCAAGTATACATCCTTCAATCCTGTTTTTATGACATAATTTTTAATATTATCCTAATATTATTCCAAGTGGTCCTGCTTCCAGGTTTTTCGACCATAATTTTTTTATGTATTTCGTATCTGTTCCATGCTACATGTTCTTCGTCTTAGAGCAGAGGATAGGTATCAGGTTGAGTTATTAATAATATATAATAAAATTCATAGGACGAGCATATGATGACGTTTACTTTACTTATTTAACTTCTTGTAAAGCGTGACGTAATAAGAAGTAGCGAAGTTGAATGTCAGCTGACGTGCTTATAGCTCTAAAACGTAGCGTATAGAAGGAAATTAAATTAGCAGGTCTGACGTGAGATAGGTTTAATGTAAGTTTCTATCGCAGCAAAATGTTTGGTACTGTTCCGAATTTGAACTGCGACGAACTCAATAAACTACGACGGTGGTGGTCTGTTGGGTTATAACCCTTGTTGATGGGGGCTGTATGTACCTTATATCTCTCCATCAATAAATAGTGGCACAAAGAAGATCTTTATCAACATATTTCTACCGTAAGAACTTCAGATATCGTAAATTTATTAACTGTACGTATGTAACTATCCGTAAAATATTAATTATGGTTTTTAATATTACAAATATGTTCTGAATTTGTTAACAAAGAAAGTGATTACTATATATCGAACTTTCGAAGAGAAATAGTGTTAATGTTGGGTAGAAACTTCAAGCAAAAACTATTAAATCTAGTTTGAGGGACGTCGTGAAAGGAGCTATTACTTGCGCGTCAGGAAACAGTGTATCTTGGCTTACGTCTGCTGCTTCTTACGAGGACGGAACTTCGGAAAAGTTTACACCGAACTAGCAACGTATGCATGAGAAAATACAAATAGCACATTATTTTGCTGTGTGCAGTAGTGTTTTATATACTTTCTGGCAAAGCAGCTTATGGAAACTTCCAATGTTCTTAAGCTTGTAGAATCAGTAATGCTTTAAGAACGACAAAACATTGTTGCTGTTGGTCCGTTGCTAGTGATGTAGATAAAAACTCATAGTGTGAAGGAATTTCATTGTACCGGAAGTAAACTCTTAAGTGGAGCAAATTAAAATAGACCGCTTCTTACGTAGCTGTAAACCAGAGTTAATCTCGTTTTGATTTTTAAAATATTTACAAAGTTGTATGCTGTTCCTTGTTTTATTATTTCTGGGTGCAGTCGCAAGCAGAAGTTTAGAAAATGCTTCTATTAGCTTTACCACCATCTCTGTCCGTCTGTCTGTCCGTATGTCACAACTCGAGAACCGCTACATGGATTTTTACGAAATTTTGTAACGGGGAGTTTTAATAAACTTTATCGGCGCGTTCAGATTTTTGTTAAAATAGGACGTTTCTGCATGTTAGATATGGAAACCTAGTCAGTCGGACAGCGTCATGGATAAACCTTACGTATAGATCACTGAGAGACAAATGAGTTTACGAGCAACATATTTGTTTTCCTTTGCTCATAAAATTATATACGATATGAAGATGCATGTGTTCTATGATGCTACACCGTGTAGTCTGGTAGAAGTTTACCGACGTTTCAGAGGTTCTTAGTTCCTGTGTCATCATGGCGATAAACGTCGGTCAGTTTGAGACTGCACAGCTAATTTTCCCAGAAGGACGCCATACTCAAACTCGTCGCTGTGAGAACGTCTTGGTGGTGAAAATATCCATGGAAATGTTCAGAGTTTTCATATTGTGTGGACTTTTCTGTGGGGAAAGAGCATTTTTCGGAAGAAAATACTAAGTCCATATTCAGGGCTGTGTGTTCCTCCAAAACATTGATGTTTCCCTTAGGAATAAGGGAGAGAATTTTTAATTTTTGAGGGATCTTGCTTGATTAGTGTATAAATATACTGGGCACGCAAAATTCCTTACCTCTCCATGTTTACTCCTAAGTAAAGACAGGCGTGTATATGATATAAACCAAGAACCCTTCGGATAGAAACACAAGATGCGTGTCATTCTTGTGGCGTTGTGCGGGGGTTGCCATGAAAAATTCGGCAAAGAAAGCATCTCATAGGGATGGTACCAAAATAAAAGAAGGAACTTCGCGAAAATTCTTCGTGTTTGCTGACTTTACTTTCCGGTGATATTCCGGGTAACTGGACGAGAAGGGATTTGGTGTGTATGTACAGCGAAGGGGTGGGTATTAGCAGTATTATTGTAACAGATGTGAAGTACTGAGATTTGTATGAGTCGCTTGTAAATTGTACTTAGCAGAACCGTGTACACTTTGTGTGCTGACCGCATTATTTCCGTTTCTGTACTGAACACTCGCTTCGTCTGGATTTAAGCTCTGTATTTACGTTGTACGGGAAAGGGTAAATGTACTCCACGAGATGCAATGATCACTAACAATTATGTCATTCTGTTTTTTGTTGTTGTAATTATTGATTAATCTATGATGTATTTAAGTTTTAATTTCAACAAAATATGATTTAACGGTGGTGAAAATTTGGATTTTATTCTTATAAACAGAAAGACAACGATGAATGCAATAAATTGAACATGTAACAGGCTAACCAAGATATCCATGAAACAGAGCCCTTCTTGAGAAGCTGATAGTTTCTCAGCTAGTGAAGTGATGTTTCGTCTTTAATGTAAACCAGAAGTTTATTACCTTCATCACAAGAGGCCACCACCTGAGCCAGATAAATCCACTTCATATTCACCTATTCATTATTCCTGACATCTATTTTAATATTATCCTTTCATCTATGCCATTTGACGATCGAGTTGTATTTTTATTTCAGACATTCCAACCAAACTTCTGTGCGCATTTCTTACATCCCCGTGCGCTGTACATATTTTATCCTCCTTGATTTGACCATCTCAACAATAATCGAAAAGTAAAGAGAGTATAATATATTATTTATTTAACAACGTTTTTAGTAGTTCAGACTTTCGCATCAAATGAAAGAGTGGTAGTGAATAGGAATTTATGTGGAAGGAAGTGGCCGTGGCGTAATCTGATGTAGTATCCCGCAATTTGCCTGGAGGAACTGAAGAAAACCATGAAAACATCGGTGAAGATAGCCGGTCTCCGGGCTAGGATTTGAACCAGGGATATCCTGTATACAACGTAGGAATGCTAACCACTCTCCAGTCCTCTTTAAAAATTTGATCGACTGTGGCGTTACATGTTAATAGAAAATTAGGTTCCACTTCAAAAGAACGAATGTGGGCTTTCGGGAAGTCTTTGCTAATCATCCCAGAATGAACTTACGAGTTTTGAAGTCCAGACAAACGTGTCGGTTGTCCAAATTCTGACTGAAATTGCCGGGTGTTTGCTCTGGAAATACCTGTTCAACCATTTTATGTTCTCCCCGCGTTAGGAATGAGAAGTTGTTCAACTGTTTTAATCGCTTTATCGAAATCTGTAAATCGTAAACCTTATTACCTGCATTTAATTAAAATGTTCAAAGCGGTCTGTAGGAAACAGTTCACAGCCTACACGAAACTCACCTATTAAACAACACCATCCTCTTCATAGTTACAAAACTATTTTTTTTTATCTGATCCTTTCGACTGGCTGTGGCCTTGTAGAGTACAAGGCGAAGGAATTCCAATAAGCCATACTGCAGGCAATGCAAGGAAACAAGCCTGGGTGAAGTGGGAGAGTTAAAGGAACCACTCGCCAGATTTCGCTCAAATCGGTAACCAGTGAACAGATGAGTTCCCCCCACCCCCACCCTCGCTTTGCCACACTATCAAAAGCCAAAGAGCGATGTTGTTAGTACACAGTATCTATGTGCCCCTAGGATGGACCGACAAATAACCCTGGCTTATGACTTCCCCATACCTTTCAGAAAACCAATAGCTTCTCTGCATCTACTTCATATAACATATCTGTGAATCAATAACAACGCACAATATGTTAAAGTTACGACATACAATTTTATACAGTGTTGAAGTTTCGTTAGAAGGACTTTGCTTTGCTTCGGTTGGGTTTACCACACTGCTTATTGGATTGTTGCATTATATATGAAGAGAATCAGACGTATGAAAAATTGAGGGTGAGAACGTAGAATATATCTTTATTAAAACAGATATAAGGAATACGCAAACAATAGTTAACTTAAAAATATCTTAAGTAGTTCTGAAATAATTATAATTTTCTCATTTCGAGTTTTATCTAATAAGTAACTAATTTCACGTAACGGTTTTCCTTAATTTTATAATCATTCAATTGTTTGAAATATTTCCTGTTATAATATTTGGAACGTTTATCGTCATTTTCATAAAATCCTGCCACTAAAGTTCGTCTTAGACGGTTACAGTCTTTTGTTTCCAAAAATCAACTCAATAAATAGGCGAATAAATTATACATTCTTTATGTAGCGTCTTCGTTTCTTTCAAAAAAACGACATTGAAATGTTTCACTTTTGTGTGTGTTCGTGGATGTATCGGAGTAAAGAGATATTCGCTTTATATCCTTATAAACGAGTTATTTTCAGGGGCGAATGGTGTGGATTTGCGTTTGTAATTCTCGTGCCTAGAAGATCTTTATGAATAGAAAGTTAGCGAAACGAAACAGTGGATTACACAGACACTAAATATTTCTTCCTCCCACGAGTCCATCAGTGTATATGAAAAATCTCTACCACAGAGGACTGTCATGTTGTGTCCGTGCTGATAGACGGCACAAAACGGAACACCTGAGCCGAGTTTAAAACCAAGGGATGTTACTTTTCCGGATGAAACTATCTGGTCATTTATTTGTTCCTTTGACCCTTTGAATCTGAACGGATGAGACAGAATACAAAGTGGCAGGGAGTAGTATTTTTAACAGAGGGAGAGAAAAGGTTCCCAGGCATTGCCCGCTCGTCATCGTAAAGGCAAGTTTATTGAGGGTGAGATATTTGGAAGTGGAGAACTTAGAAGGAAGATGAAAAGTTAAGAAAAGAGAGAAGATGAACAGGATCTTACTGCGTTTATCGGAATGTTGAAACCTAAGCTCGTCTAAATAATATTTGGGAATTCAGTACGTACCGCAAAGAAAACACAACACTTCTATTGGTTAGTTATGTTTAAGGAAATAATCAGTGTTTACACTGAGAATCATACGAAACACTTAAATATGCAGAGTTATTGGTTGTAGAATCGGGCGGGACATATAATTGCCACTGAGATTTAAATTATTAAATAATTGGTTTAAGTCCAAATTACTCGGCTCAAAGTACTATCATTTGTATCTAACCGAATAACTAAGTCAACAAACACATATAATTAAA
The DNA here is from genome assembly GCF_000696155.1 of Zootermopsis nevadensis. Next base: position 325,377 of record NW_019059763.1, read on the forward strand.
TCTGTTCTCTTATTAATTATTTAATTATGTGTATTTTAATTATTTTATTTTTAAGAAAGAAAAATTGAAACTTGGTGAAATCTTTGCGTTCTCATTTCTAAATTAACATTATCATAACTTAATCTTCGGCCTTTTCCCAAGATTCGGTGTTAAAGAAAGGGGAGTATGATATTTAAATGAAACGAGAAACATGCTCTGGAGAAGCCTGGCGTAGAGTTGTCATATATCTTCATTGAATAGTGAGAAAGACTTAAAGCAATACAAAATACGTTTGTCTTAAGCCCTTTTTATCGTGCAACAAAGATATATATTACAGGCTTTCTATTTGAGAGATCTAAAATCTTCTCTTTTCTTTCTTTTCTCACTTTAAATTCCTTTTTGCTTGCTTTCTGTGAAGTGTCGAGTCCTTTGAATTCCTATTAATAATTTATACTGATACGCGCGTTAAAAATAATATAGGTCTAAGTTGTCCCACATTGCGAAGTTGAGGTTTGGTATGCATAGGGCACTGGTTTTGCTTGTCCTACAAGAAACATTGGCATTCAAAGAACGTACGAACACCAGAGAGAGGTAAATGAGGTTTCATTCTTCAGACAGAAGAAGCAGCAACTGTCTTCAGTTAGACTGAGCACGCTTGCAGTAGCGGAATGAGGGAAAACTAGTATACATGAAGACACAAGAACGCTAGGTGTCTGCACTAGAATTAAGCGAAATGAGAAGCTACATAATTTGTGTTTGTCGTCATATTATTAGGATTATCAAATCAACGAGTATGAGATGGATAGATACTTCTGTATGTTTCCCATAACACATACAGAATTTTATTCAGGAAACCTAAAAGGAAGAAGTCTCATGGGAGAACTAATTATAGATGGGAGGATAATATTAAAATGTTTATTAACCCTTTGAAGCCGAAGTCTATCTAAATATTACTTCAAATTCATTCCTTACCTCAAGGAAAACATAACGTATCTCTATTACAAATATAATTTATTTAAAGTTGATTAAAGAAAATAGTCGATGTTTATTCTCAGAACGAAGTCTATAAATAGGCTATATTCTGTAGGCAAGACGCTGAGGTACTTAATGTTTAAGAATGTGGTGAATATAATTACCAGTGTGTTTAAAGTGTTAAAAAAAGTCGATTCAGGATAGAGTCCAGATGACAAAAGGAACAAATATCAACTTATCGAAATCTTGCCCTATTTAGTTAGTTGTAATATTCGTCTTAGTTTCAAAAAATGTATTCCTAAATTTAGTCAGTGACAGAATATACCAAATTTGGAAGAATAATGCATTGAATAAAATGATAGTTGGCAATGAAAAAATAAATAATATCTCGGATGGGATTCGATCACTTGACCAGTCTTGTCTACGATAATATTTGTTTTTTCACACGTCAGTGCTGGAATGTTTTTTCTAAGAAACATTCTACCTTTAAATGAACTCTAGTTCATACAGTATCACGATGACGCAAAACCTACATCCAACCCCAAGAGAACCTGCCTTCAAATTCAGCAACCCCCAGAGCTTTAATTTGTTAGCCACAGTGAACAGAGATTAACTACAGCGAAATTCAAACAGGTACATCTGCGTAGCCATTTTAACCCTTCCCAGTTACAGAGCTGGGATCTAAATTATTTAAATTGTGTCCGACCCATAAATACAGCCACAAAGTTTACTACTATTCCTAGATGTGTTTTATTTAACGACACAGTCTGTAGCTCCGACTTTTAGTGTTAAATAGTGATTAATGAATTGAAGAGGATATATAAAGAAATGGTTGTGGCCTGTTTTAATGGTACTATCCCAGCGTTTGTCTGGAACAACTGGATAAAACTTTGAAAAGCTTCAGTCAGGATTTCAACCCCGGAACGTCCCGAATACGAAATAGGAGAATGCTAACCACTCGCGTCACTATTAACTGTCCGTATGAACGACGTCTGTCAGATCGCAGTGTTCATGCTCATTACTATCTTTGTATGCATACATTACAGCGTTATAAACTAGTGTTTTGGATCTTTCGGAAAATAAATATAAATAATAATCTTAAGTATGTGTTTTATTACAACACAAAGTGTCTACATTTAACACTAAGACCCACCAATGGGCACGACTCTGAGCCAGTTTAGGTCAATTATCATAATCCACGTAACTGAAAAATATTTTTTCGGTATCCCCCCCCTTCCAACCAGGATTTCAAAATGGCCGATTTTCATGAAGTTAATGCCATAGAAGTGCTTAAAGATTTTTATCATCCCCAGAGTGGTGTGTGAGGTATAGGACTATACTAAATACAAAATAATGCTTTTATTAATAGCGAAATATACATTTTTAATTCTGATGGAGTAATTAAATTTCGTTTTAGAACTAGGATTAGAGGGGTGGAGATTGAAGTAGGATATTAATTAACCGTGAAGCCCATATGTTTGATATAACCCCACACTTATAATTTCATAGGTTTATCCTAACCCACTGATAAATAAAGAAGCCATACATTTATCATGCACACAGATTTTATTAAACAGCTATCTGACTTACTGTATTTTAGGTAACGTCAGTAAATATTGTCGGTCATTTTTTACTATGAAATTTAATAAAATTGTGACTGTTACGTCATGAAGAATTATGTTCTGCCATTACATACCACGTACGGACAGATAAGCTCTAATACACGTCTCCTATAGAGCGACTTAACATGAATTTTCATATTTATTATTTATACATTCTCCAAAATAAACCATACTTTGCATAGTCAAAGGAGTTCACTTCACTAAAAACACTAAATCATGTTTGAATTAAAAACTGAAAAAAAATATATCTATTATGATATGTAGACTTTATATGAAAGGTAATTGATTTATTGCATGTTAACAGCCCATATATTGTAATAAATATGCATGCATTAGTTTTATGACCACTGTATATGGAGTAACAATAATAAATAACCAAATACGGAGTAGATCTTTGTATCCATACGTATTACTGCTGGTTGTTTATTTGGGTATTTGATTAATTGAAGGGACGCTGAAAATTATCATGGGATGAACTCCATAATTTGTACACTTCACTGATATTATAAGGTTAAAGAGTTTAATGACATGATCATGGCTTATGCGGTATAGTATGAGACATGTTAAATGCGTAACACGTAATTGGCGAAGTTGAAGAGGCCATTTGTAACATTACAGTTAATGTTAGAGGAATAAGATGCGAGGGTGCCCCAAGTTAGGTTTCCATAAAATACGCCACAGTCACTTAAAATTCTTCCGTACTTATGTAGTTTTAACAATAACCATCAAACGACAATATTTTTTTATGATCCTTGAATAATCTAAATTATTCAGAGCGTTTTTATACTTTTGAAGCCCGAAGTTATTATAAAAGAATTTATAATTTTGTTTCTTATCTCGAAGAAACTAACATTGGTACTTATAAGACTCAATTTTTAATTCCGTTTCGGAAGTACCAACTCTTTATTCTGAGAACCTTACTAAATATATTAATACACTGTGTCGACAAAGTGCAGAATTTTAATGTATGTGGTGTATGTATCTACCGCTGTGTTTAAAGTTGTTAAAACAGATAAATACATAAGATGATTAACGTGTGGATCGTATATTAAATTTTCGGTTTTATATGGATTTCATCGGCAGATAGTTTCCGATGAGGAATTTATCACGCGTTAATTTGACTTGCTTGAAATGTTGCTAAGGGAACATTTCGATTTCTTAAATACGCTCCGAATCTGTGGTAATTAACACTAGAATATTTCTGGTTTCATGGCTGTAAATTCTACATACTCGATTACTGGTGATGCAAATTATCAATTTAAACTTTTACGAGGGGCAGTGACGACAAAGGAGTTACGTTTGTAGAAGACGTAGACCTGCCCCAGTTCAGTATTTCCTTCCGTCCCCATTTTTATTTTGGAGTCGTATAAAATTGAGGCTTCTGATCAGCGTGCTCAAGTTTATACAACATTGAGAATGAAACCGCCATACTGCACTTTCCAGAACGCCTCAAGGATTCCAAGAGAAGGGTGAGTGAGTTTATTTAAACTGTGCCAAGTGCGAAATTGAAAATCATCCTTTACTATGCTGGCATCTTGAAGAAAGGATGTGTCCTCTTAACAGACGATAAAAAGTAAAATATGCGATGGCAAAGTGTATTCTGAGAACCCCTTTTTTCTGTATGAGAGGGGTGTATAGAGCAGGAAGGCGGGCCATAGTTGATGCTCATAGCTTCTCCGCCTTCATTTTTTTTTCTTCTTACTGTTTTTTATACCTTGGATATTAATCGGCTGTGTATCAGTTTCAGTGTGACGTCATTCGACGGGGAAGGGTAGATGCATTTGACACAGATGACGGATGCCCTTCTGTTACAAGATCTCTTATTATCCTTTGGGCCCTCAGACGCTGTCCTCTGCCCCTACGGAAACCCCTGATACTCTAACAGTAGCTGTATGTTCGTTGTCAAAAAGCTTCTGTATTTCGTTTCGTCTTCAAAGCTTAGCGCGTGACCTGGCACGTAAATGGGGCATTAAGTACTGAAGTACTGGGAGCAGTAGGGCTTAATATTGAGATTCGGTACAAAAATATTTATTACGTAATGTTCACAAGATGAAGATATAAGATCAATAGTGCAAGGAGGACAATGTCGTATAGGCATGTAGCATGCATAGGATGTGTCAAATAAATGTGTTTATATCGAAAAACCCGAAGGAAAAAGACCAATTGGATTACTTATTAGTATTATTACGAAGATGATGTTCTTTTGGGTCTTGGTACCGTGTAGAATCGAAGGTAGATGGATGTTTTTTTTCCGAGAAACGTGTTGAAGATGGAGACATGTTGGCATCTACCGTGTCTACAGCGCGCCAGAATCCAGACGAATAACATCGTTAAATTCTTTGCCGTGCACGAAGTGATGAAGGAGATATGCACATAATGTGTTTCTGTTTTTCAGTTCATCCACTCATTCAAGTCCCAAACCAACTAGTAGGTGCTCCAACAGGCACAGATGTGTCTCTGCAGTGTAACGTAGAAGCCTCGCCAAAGGCAATCAACTATTGGACCAGGGATACTGGTAAGTAGACGTTTAGTTATACCGTTTAGAAATTAACTTTCTGCACTTAAAACCTAAGTTAAGAGATAACTTTCGTTACATAACTTCCTTTTAAAAGTACTGCCAGTGTTTGAACAACACTATTATATGCAGTGTGAAATTTATCAGCCTTGATACGCAGATATTATTTCTGAATGTGAGATAACACATTTTGGAATAATAATTCGGCTCCCCGAGGCAAGACAAGGGGGTGATTAGTGGATGGAAAAGAATGTTAAATGGTTGATTTTATTTACTGGTCTCGTTCTGTGAGATATATTTTAATATTATCATGTTATATAGACCTTTGCCATTCACCTCATCCTTAACATCGCAGATATATAAATTCATTCTATATTCTTCCACGTGTTTTTACCGTACCATGTATAAAAAACACATCCATACAAGATTTTGGTCGGATATTATGAACGAAGATCGCTTTAAAATTTATGCTCAGATAGGTAAATAATATTAAAATTAATATTGAGGAGATATTGTATCAGTATTTAGATTGGATTCAGCTAGTTGGCTGCAGAGGTCAATTATAGACTTCTGTGAGCGTTGTAGTATACCTTACAGTTGTATAATACCAAGAACATTTTATCAACTGAGCGTGTGTTTACTTCTAGGGAAAGTTCTCGTATCGCGGAGAGAGTTACGCGTTAGTTGATAAAAACTAATTTTATCATATCATTAGCAAACGAGTTTGCATCTAATCGCAGTGTTATCAGATCTCTTTTAAGTAACTTCTGCGAATAAATATTATTTAAGCTTGTTCCCAGATATTTCCTGCAGGATTTGGACGCGTCCTAACGTCCTGTTGTCCTTATATCATGACTCTGAATTTAGCCGAACAGAATGTTGAATCACTGTCAGCATGCTCAAGTATGGTTCTATGACAAACAAAATTCACTGAAGCGTATAAGCACAAATACACTACATAAACGCAGAGCAAAATTTTTCTTACGTCCGGTTCAAATTGCGCCCGATGGCCTGTTGACGGTTACCCGTGTGTGTCCCTGTGGAAGCGCCATCAGTGTGGGAGTGTGAGGTCACTAGCCTATGCAGGGGTCAACCAGTGAAGACATGAAAGGGGTGTGGTTCACGGACATTTCCACCGAACTGCAAAACCCCCACGCGCTCAAGAGTAATGTGAGAAATATGCAAATAATATTAATAATTAATTCTCTCTCCGTCCGCTTTTCGCTGTTCGAACCTACCCAAGTTCTTCCCTTAGTACAAACCACCTCGAATTTCACTGGCTGCATTACTTTCTCTCTCCATTGGACGGTCTCTTGGGCTGTGTTCATGGGTAGTGAAGCAAATTTAGGTTTCGAGGTACATTTATTGATCACGAGTGTTTTTAGTGAAAGCGAAGCATCAAAGAAACGTTCACAGCTGTAAATGACTCCGTATGATAGAAACAGCGCTCAGTTGGTCAAGAAATCCGCATGACCGTTCATTGAAGTTCACACAAAATCTGGGCTTGATAAATGAAATCCACACAATCGCGCCCAACGT
>NW_019059763.1:336633-349531 GCF_000696155.1 Zootermopsis nevadensis
TCCACCCCCGCCCGAAAGTTCTACTCTATAAAGAAAGATGCATATCAGTAAAACATATCTTTATTTCGATATCGTTTTTATATGTCAATAAAAAGGGGAACATCCTCCCACCCCCGTAAAACAAAACTGACTGCACATAAAATAACCCCTGCTTCAGTTTCGTCATGATCACACATTAAAGCTGTTGTGATTTATTTTGTCCTGCAATAAAATTAAAAGTCCTACTAACTTACTAGATGGCTTACCTCATTTTAATATTATCGTCACAAGTACACATAGTTCTCCGCGAGATGAGGTCAAGTTCCCTAAATTTGTCAGAGTTTAATTAATTATTTGATATAAACACATCTTATTCAACTCTTCTTAATAATATTCGCCATAGTCAAACTGTCTTCCGAGATGTTGCGCCGTATAGTCTCGTAGAAATTGACCGATGCTTCACAGGTTCTTACTGCCTCCATCATCAGGACTATATATTCCTCTAAAACGTCTGTCTATTTTTACGAGAGTACAAGACGGTACCTCATAGAAGACAGTTATCTTCATACTTAAGCACAGTAAAACTTTAAATCTCATTTTGTCATAGCATTGGTCTGTTTGTTGTTTCGTTTCTTCGTTGGATGTGTAATAGGGTCTTTTAACAGTCGCCATTGCCTTCTCGTTGCAGGTGAAATGATAATTGCCAACGACAAGTATAACATGACGGAGATCAACAGCTCTTACTATAGCGTTCAAATGCGTCTCACCATTAGAAATTTCCGCAAATCCGACTTTGGAGGTTATAAATGTATCTCCAAAAACTCTATCGGTGACGCTGAAGGCAACATACGTCTATACGGTAAGTAGGCTGACCTATTACTTTATACTATCTGTCTAAATTTTAATAGGCGCTGAGCAATGATTTAAAAGCTTCTAAAAATATATTTATTTTCGCAAGGGGGCAACTTGTTCGTTATTTAAACACATTTTACGTGGCGGTATTAGGTAAAAGAAATTGGCCTAGAGACTACATACGATGGAATTTAAGCTGCATGGGGTAATATTTGCTTAGTGAAGAAACCCAAACATCGAGATGTATCGATTTAGATTTCTGGTCCCAAAGCTTTCGTAATGTATTTCGTGTCCATAATTGACGCACAAGATGGTCACTTAGATTAACACTACTCAGTAATGAGATTTCAAAATAATTGAGCTTTGAGTATAACAATTTAAAACTAAGGACGCCTGAGATGAATCAGGTATTGATATGGATATTCGGACTTACAGAGATGAAGTTGTTAGAGGATGGATAAAGGTACATTAATTTGTAAACTTCACCAATATTTTTAGTGTAATAAAATCATGCAGAATGAAATGGGCGAGCATATAGCGTGCATAGAAAATATAAAATTTTGGCTGGAAAATCTGAAGGGAGAAGACTACTCAAAGGCCCTAGACTTATATGGGAGTATAATATTAAAACAGGTCTTAAGGGTTCAGAGGAGGAGGTGTAGGGACCTATGGCGGATTCTTGTGAATACGGTAATGAATTACCGGGTTACATAAATAAAAGGTACTTTTTTTTACTCGATGAGCAACTTTCAGCTTCTAAAGAATGACTCTGCCTTATGGAAATAATTACTATTTATCGTATGAATCAAATACGATTTTTACATGTCTGGTCGCTTGAGAAAACCTCATTGCATATGATTTTGTATCCTATTCACTGGATAAATGAAAATCAGCTAATTGTTTCAAGGTATATGTAATGTATCGATACCTAACAAAATAAAACCTAAGGGGCTCACTTATTTTTAGCTGAAACTTTTAGTACTAACGAAAAGGAAATAGGGGATACCAACTGTTCAACGAAATTGCTCTTGTGTGTGTTGAAGACGGAACTTTTTCCAAGTACTTGAGAATACCTCCTGCTATAAAATGAAATTGGTTTCCTTTGGAATCGACAGGGATTTTGAGGAGATCCTTAGTTCGTTATTACCAACTGGGGTCGCTAGAAAAGTTTGACACCGTTGTAGTCAGAACTCTGGTTTCGTTTTCAGTCACCATATTTCGTCAGAATGTTCTTTTAGCTCGCTTCAGTAGAATGGAAAGTTGGATTTAAATATAACTTATAATGTAGCTTTCTGTACTTTCACTGTTGCTTTTTATGCCTTGATTTATTACGTATCAGTTTAAAAGTCAGTTCTGTTAGTCCTGAAATCTCTGTTGCACCCAGCAATGGCGTAAGTGTGTCCAAATGGAGTACGGAAATTGAATTCGCTGTGAAAGACGTCACTTTTAGTTCTAATGACAAAGTTCAATTAATTAATATTGTAGTGAATAGTTATCTAAGAATGTTAAAATTAATTTATGAACTCCTTTCCTCATTTAAAGGCACATAAAACAGTTTAAGCACATGATATACCGATGTTCTAATTCCTTATAAAACATTTTTATAAGTAATTAATTTCTGTATGAAGTAAGGGTGATTGTATGGATCACAAAGAAATTTGCCCTATAAATTTTAGCGTAGACTTTTAATACTAAATTTCATCGATATTTATTGAACAGTATCGAAGATTTACCTTACCGATAAGCCTTGATAGGCCTACAGGCATTAATTTCCATTATTCTTTCATTCTGTAAGGCCTAATAATGAAATTATGGAAGTGGTTTAGTGTAAGTAGCCTGTATATATAGGCATATTTTTCTACGTAACTTGTAAAGTGGATTTATTTTGATTCTACAATTTTGTTGTTATTTATACTAGTAATGTAACTTATGAATTAGATTTCCAAGTCAGATAGCCATTCCGATTGATAAAATTTTATTAAAATACCAAGAATATAATTTATGACGTGGATTTTATAAAATAAAGTAACTTTATAGATTTTCTTGACGTAAAAGACGAACCTAATTTCTTTTAGTAGAGTGATTTCAACACGATATAACCAGTTCAGCTGACAAAGTTAAAAATTGAAGTGGGTTAATTCTACAGTACATGACCATATCAACTGATAAACCGTCTTCAAATTCACCAGTAACTAAATAAACGTGTGGAGTGAAGTGAAGTGAACAGTCTCCCCGATAAACACGAGGCTTTAAACGTCATATGCAAGATCTAGCTGCACTAATTAGGAGAAAGCATTTGCAATATACACTTCAAAGTTGAATAGCGTCTGTATGTAGTGTAGGAATACACAAGAGGAATTACAGATAGTAACTCGGTTCCAAAACGATATTTTACTTAAAAACCAAACTGGGATTAAATTAAGGTTAGGTATTCAAAATTCTACTTTGTATTCCAAGATGAAACTTGATGTTCTGCTACGACTCTGAGTTGGGAGTTCTCTTAGACATCCGTCCTTCACTTCACTTCTGAAGTCTCTCTTCTTGGAACTTCTCTGTCATCCTCTGACACACCCTCTAACTTGCCTTTACATTTGCTTTGACCTTCGTTAAACTAATTACTATATATCTCTCTTAATGTCATCCACTCAGTTTCTACTTTACACTTAAGACCCTACTGCTCCCGTCTCAGAGTGCTATGTGCTGCCATCTTGGCTCTTATAACTGACCTTCAGTTTGCAGTAACTGCTAGAACATAACTTCTATAATGGATTGCTCTAGAACCGCTTTCTTACGTAGTTTGTAAGCGAGTTTAATTTCGCGGTAAACCACTCATCAGCATTTGATACGAGCTAATTGCCACTATCATACTGTATCACCAGTTTGGTGTATATGCATTGGTTAGTTGTCGTAAAATAGTATGCGCCATCGATGGACGATGCTTTAAAACGTCTGACAAGCTCCTGTTCCTATAACCGTCTTTACTGCGGAGAGAACAGGTAAATCTTTACAGTACAGCCAACCGCACACCGTAGTAAAGTGATGAGTAATGCCAACATCAATATATGGTTTTGCTGCGCTTGAAAGTGAATTACTTGCCATGATGCTAACATAAAATCTTGTTTCTAACATTGGACTAAAACAGGGGTGAACAAGACAAGACAAAGTAATAACATACGACAATGACATTAGCTTATGTGATTATTTTACACGTGTTAATAATATTATTTTTTATTCTGTTTATGACGTAAAAAGAACCCTTATGGCTGAACTGGGAATTTTTTTACCGAGGTGATGTTATTATTCTTACCTTTTTGTGACTTCGCTTTCAGAATTACCCGGAATCTCATAAGCAGCTGATATTCGCCCAGTTTTTAAAGATATTTCTCGCTTTTAGAAGGACCTATACTGTTCAAGTATAATATTGATTCTGTTCTATACTCTCAGACGCAAGTTCTTTAAGATCAGTTTTAAGATTTGTTCTCTTACGTCTTCCTGAACCTCCCAATCGGTTCTTTTCCTTAAGATTTTAAGTTCAACATTCTTCATCTACTGCATGCGTGCACAGAAATTTTAATGAAGCATAATAGCAAAAGTACAGACGACAGGCATGAGTAAGTTTATAGTGCAGATACGAGAAAATATTTGAAAATAAAAAAAGGAACATCAAATATTACTCATAAAATATCTTTACCTGGACTCGACCCCAGGACAGTTTTCGCTGTTGTGATGTTTTTTCCTACCATATCCTATCTAAAACATATAATTTTGTTCTTGACGCAATTTTATCTTCCTTATTTATCGAGCTACAAAAAAAATTATCGGGACTCGAACCGAGTACATTTTTTGAGGTTTTGACCTCTGCTCCTATTATATTTTGGGCCAAACTAAGAACTTCTATCATGGCACCGTTTCTGTGAGATACATGAACGGGACTCGAACTTCAGGACCAGATAGTTTCGCCTTATATAAAGTCATGCAAATCTCCCGTTTTTCCATCATCTGGAATGTTACGGCGTGTAGTCTGGTACCTGTTTACCGAAGTTTCAGAGGTGGTTGCTTCGTCCATTACCACGACTATGAATAAAATGCGTAAAAATCACCAATGTCGGCAAATTTCTGCCAGACTACACGTCGCAACATTCTAGAAGACAATAATCTTCATCCTCGTCTCCGTAAGAACGTGAAATGTTTTATAATTTTCGTCATTTTTACCAACACACCAGCCAACCTGCCATCCAAACAAATAGCCAGTCAGCAATTTGACTGTTCGTGGTTGCAGAAATGGAGTTGCCAAACCGAGTGAAGAGCCATTTGGAGCGAGATGACCTGGACTTAGAAGCCAGCAATGAGGCTGACGGTGAGTCAGGACATCTTTACAACGGCTACCAGGGCCCTCTGCGGGAACCTGGAGCAGGCAGTGCTGTAGGTGGCGCGTCTACCGTCGGCGAAACTGGGAACGAAGGGTCTTCAGTTGCAAGCAGCTGGCTTCGCGTGTCTCGTCTCTTCAGCATTATCGTCCTCATCCATTTAATGTGAAGAGATCTGTAGACGCCATATTGGCTCAGGTGTTTTAGAAACGTCACATCGGTGTCGCCTGTTTAACTCGTGTATTTGTTTTTGTGACGCGCAAACTTCGATATATCGAATGACAGCGTGTCGATACACTGTCGTCTGTGGAAATAATACAATGCGTTTCATAAAAAAAAATAAACTTTTATAGCCCAATGACATGGAATGAGCGTTGTAGCGGCTTTTTGCTTGTGAGTTGTAAACTGAAACATACATGGATTCGAGTAATATGGTGGCTAGCCAAACTTATGACCATAATCCCGATTCTGACAAGGCTCAGATAACTGTAGAAGCATACTGGAACATATTGGCATGATGGCATATTGTAGCTGCGTAAAAAAAACTTTAAACATCATGAATATCACATCGTAATAAGCTTTCTATTTTGAAAAATAATGCATTCCTAAGAGACATATTGATTGTATAGAGAATTTTTAAACTCCAGGGTTGTGTGAGGAATTTTCGCAAATTCCTGGAGATGTACTGAGGATATTCATGATCACCAAATGTATTATTAAAATGGAGGAAGTCAAGGAAGTTGAGACGCGGATGCTTGAGGGAGGTGGTAAATGTACAGGAATTATAATCGGAAAACCTAAAGGAAGGAGATCATTTGGAAGACCTGTGCATATTTAGAATGATAATCCTAAAATTTCTCCTAATGGAACACGTTGAGGATGCGGACAGGATTTATCTTCTTCAAGATATGGACCAGTAACTGGATCTCGTAATACGATAATGAAATCGGTATATGACAATTACTATTACTGGATTTCTGGTCTTGTCTGTCGTCTGGTATTCTGAAAAGAATACAACGTTTCGGAAACTGAATCTGCTTCCGTTATCAGGTCCAGTTATTAAAGCTGTCTCTTTCTACGGAATAACTGAGTAGGTACTTCTCATCTCTTCACCTGAGGATGGAAACATATCCAGGTTCCGAAACGTGTTGTTTTCGTAATACCAGACGATTCACAAGTCCAAAAATGGAGTGATAGTGTTGTCAGTAAAACTTAAGGTTTTATACGACGCGGGGAGTAGCTAAGCTACTACTAGCTTCAATAAAAGGATTTAAGTTTCGTGGAGCCAATTAATAATAAAAAAACTAATATTACATAAAAATAACAATATCCCCCAAAAATTTGTGTCCGAAATAAATAATTTATAAAATTATTTTAGACATTTAATTTACCAACTTTTACCAAATTCGGTACATTAAATAGTGTTTATTAAGTGAGATTTAAGGTTTTCACTGCAGTGACGATAGTGATGATGATGTTCTCCTGGGTTTTGGAGCCTTGTGGGAGATGCTGACGTTTCGGAAAAGAGCCAGAACTCAGAAGAACATCTTCATTATTACTTAAAATATCAATCACTCTACGTGATCATTAAAATAACTCCTGGTTTCTCAGAAAAAACAGCTATTATTTCCTTAAACAGCATTAACAAATGTATTTTTATAATGGAGATGCGTTTTTTTTTTCCTTTCCCGAATGTTTAAATATTATTTAGATGAGCTTTGTGTTTCAGAGGGTTATAACATCGTATTATCTGAATAATTTATATAAACAATTACACGGTCTGGCCGCTTTGCTTCATGGGAATCGGTCTGGATGCTGTACGGAAGAGAATAATTCCTATCCGTGCCAGGAATCGAAATTCGACCTTCATTTTGTAATCAATAATTTTACTATCAGTAGGTATACGGAAAATTTTATGGTTTTGGATTTATTTATAACAAATACTAAAATCTTACGTTATAAACTTTGTGACGACACGTGATAAAACATTAATGTTGTGTAACTGTGTAATACTACATAAATGTGTCATACGTGTTTTAAATAAATAATGTCACGCCCTTGTAATTGTTCGCTAATTTTGTCGACGTTCATTTAATTTCAGTTCTTACCGCAAAGAAACACTTCACAACTACAATGATCAGTCGGCGAACTCTGTTTAAGGAAATAATCTCTGTTGACACTAAGAATCATAAGAAACACGTAAATATAAATGCAGACTTGTCGACTGACATATAATTACCGCTACGTTTTAAAGGGATAATTGTACATTTCAGTGTCTTCCAGATTCTGAAAGCGCAGAAGGCTGTGCTATTTTCGTGACAGTCTCGTGTGTTTTGTTTTGATGTGATGTATCGCCGATATTTTTCAGGCTGAAAGAGATAAATTATCATCTGATTCATAAGTAACCATTATAAGTAATATGCAAGTATCTCATACACTACACGGATGGTAGTGATAATAAAACCGATAAAATCCAATTATAATTGGCAGACGTACGAATCGTATCGATACGCCATTAGTTTCCCAGTGTGGACTCTTATTTTGAGTCTTACAGTTTCTGTTTCAGCATTATTTATTCAGTCTCTTAACAATAAACCGAAAAATGTTTGCAGAGAAAGTATAAAATTTTACATTTCTTATGGAAAAAGTTCTTTCTCTTACGAGTACCGCAGAATAAGAAAGAGGTGTGAAACGCAATTCCCATAATTCATATATTACACGCTAGAAAGCGCTTGAAGTAGCGTATCTCCATGTTACATTAAAATTCTCTAGGGCAATCAATCGCGTCAACGTTGAGTTAAAGTGGTTGATCGCTTGAAAGAATTTTATTGAATTTATTCTCCGTAAAACCCTTAAACCATAAATATCTTCATGTTGTCTGTCTATTTAAAATACGTTATTTTCATAAATATATTTTTTTTCTTGGCAGTCATAAATTTCCCAGGAGTCTTCAGTTATATTTACTACAATAATTAATATATTTATTGACTTAAATAATAAAAAGTGAGATACAATGACAGAAACGCATTGGTATGGTACGTATTTTAACCTACTGTGTACCTCCTTCGCGTATATTTCTATGCGGGTCGGCATATGAAATAATTCTTCGCTAATTAATACAGAGTGCGTAAGTGCGATCTTTACATTTACGAGAATGATTGAAAAAAAAATCAAAGCTGTCTACACTAATACAAATTTTAGGATAGGGACAAAATACTGTATTAGTGTCTATCGTTCGAAACGATAATAAAGAAATCCATGCATTGTACGACATTTAAACGTAGTAACTCGAATGATATCGAATCTTGAACTGATATTTTAAAGCATTGGCCGAGTATAGACGTGCGTCTTAACATAGGCTGACATCCTATCCAAAATAAAAATGCAATGGAGACGTTTGGATCTACCTCAGAAAATTCATCTTCCCGTTTGAAACCTGTAACTGGTAAATTAACAAACTCTACATTAGAATTATCTAAACCTTCGACTGAAGAAGTTTATGGTCTATGTTCGCGGGTCTTGCTTTCATTGACTGTTATAATCACTGTCTTCTGCCTCTTCACTATCAAACGGTCCTGACAAACAAGCTCTCTAAACTAATTCCTTCATGAATGAACTGAAAAACTGCAGATGGATCTGCCCGAAACTTGGATCTAAATCACATTTAAACCACCGTCGCGTATCGGCTTTTGTGAAACCAAAAAACACGTCTTCTTCCACAAACGACATCGCTTATTTCTACTGCTACTACCGCGCACCTAGTGGGATACTCGTGCATTAGATTCTGCGAGTATATTTAGCCGCTGTTTTGGCAGGCACCGTCTTTCCGCTATGCGCGATCATTTCGTCGGGTACTAGACCCAGCGGCACAGCCGTCAAAAGTCCCCACTCTTTTTAACTATCCAATTTTTTTTATTACTTGATACTGTAGGCAGATTTGATTTACATACATTTTAATTGTGCTAAGATCACTTATAATCGCCATAAAAAATGTTATACAATGTCCAAGACTGTATAATGCGTATACGACAACATATGACAAAACCCCTCCAAATATATATATATATATATGAAGATTCCCGTTTTGATCGTAAAGATTGAATTTAAAATGAGTTTTATTAAAGATATTGACAAGGATCATATAAGTAACCTGAGTGTGTCTGAAAAGCTATGAAACACGAAAAGTCAAATGGAAAATGATAAAATATTTTTTTTTCGCAGTATAATGCTTCAGACAGTGTGACAGTTTTATATGCCTACTTATGTAACTTGTATATAAGACATGTATGATACTAATGTTTGGTGGTAACTAATACTGTGAACTGTTAAGATGTAGAGAGCCAACTCTGTTTCCATGTGCCAAAAAAATAATACGTTGATATACGTGGCCAGCCCTCTGTCGTATATCAAGCGAATGTTCTTTGTGTGAACTTACAGCGTTTGACACAGTGGTAACTAATCCGACCACTAACATATCGTCATGATGTGGTACACAAGAGTTCGTATTAAGTTTCTCTTTTGTCATTTATACCTTGTTTAATTAAACGAGTGGCTGTTTAAGTAACGTCAGTTGATATTTTTCGTGAGCTCTAACGCAGTTGATATGTGGAAATATTAACACGCCTTGATGTTTAACGATCATAAACATGTTTCTGAAACCAGTTTTTGTTCTTTGATACGAAAAAATTTATTTTTAAGACGTGAATATGGGGACAACTAATCATGCCTTTATAACTGTTTTGATCTGTAACACGTTTTAAACGGTCTGACAAAATGTATTTTGAATAGTACGTAACATCATCAATAAAATGTTAAATGGTTCTTCTACATAAAATAACACTGACCGCTACAAGTTTTTATTAACAATTAACAGACCAATCCAGTTTTACCAAACTCGTAGTGTGAAAACCGCTAATAACAAACCCGCCATTTTCGTGTTCGCGTGAGATTCTTCTTAAGGTTTGTATTCCATGTTCTTTGCCTTCGAATTGACAGTTTCCATGGTTAATTTGTATAACCATGAAGTACCCTGAATTGCCTTGTGAAATGTCTACTGTTTACAAGTTATTAATTTATTTCAAAAACTTTGGGACGGTTGTAAAAATTTACAGTTACGATATATATCGTGACTTTGTACCATTCGTGAACTGACGTAACAAAAAAATATTAAATGTTCAGATTAAACAAAAATCTGTTTAATACGTACATATTTCGTCTATAATTGATTTCATCTGATACTTTTCATTGGTGTCGAAATCATCAAGGTTATGTGATAAATCTAATATCAGCATGGGAACTGGATTGAACTGGCTAAAGGTAAGATCCGACGGAGGACTTTTATGAAGACGGTAAATACAATTTATTCCAAAATATAAAAATAAAAAATTTTTGGTTCTCAGGCGATTAGAATGACAATGCTATAACGCTGTGTAGACTTGAGTTTGTTTCAACGATATGTTGGTATCTATTTATTTATACATGACGTCACAACCCAGGACAACATCGGAAAGAAATTAATTAATTAACCACGGGATTAATTACTGACTTTTTACATTGGAATTAGTTATCATTACTTTACAGCCACTAATCGAATTACTTAGCTTACCTAATTCCTCCCTTGCTTTCTGAAGTAATTATTACGAAGATAATCAGAAATACGATTAACACAATTACATTCCAATCGGTCATAATTGAAACATTAATCGAATATCAGTAAAGTATCTTGTCATTTGGATCCTGTACAAATAAGAACGATCCAGTCAGTAATGTGAATTATAATACGAAGTGGGTTTAGATTTGTCACAACGCTTTAATTAATAAAGGCATATTTTAAAATATGATTTTCCACTGTTGGAATATTTTGATAGTTTACATAGAATTCGTAAGACTGTATTCGTCATTTAAAATCTAGAAACGTATCGTTAGAACTCAATTCTAATTAACTGACGTTATTTATATTCAGCTCTGAATGTATCAGATATCGTGTATATTAATGCCCGGTGGCATTTTGCGCCAACAACATAGAAGAAATCAGTATGTTATGCGAGCGTAAACGATGTACCAATAAAATATTTTAAATGGAATATTTATTTTGACTCATTTTATTCATCCCATATAGCATTCTGAATGAAATAAATTAAGTACATCCATTGATACATGACTTCCGGCTACTCTGTTCGGGCCCTAATAAGATTTGTCCTCCCTCTAGACTATTCATTGAAACACGTCCTTTCATTTCAAGGTAAAATTATTTTTTGTCCTTAAGAATTACGCCTGTACCGATCTAGATTCCTTCTTTCCATCGTGTCTTTAAATTTCATCCCAGTAAATTAACAATTCCATACAACTTAAGCCTCTTAATTAATTCCTTAATTTTGTCGTTTATTTCAGTGTTTAATTTTGCTGGCAGTGAACGCAGGCAAATTCCCCTGTGTTTAAGAATGACGATAATCTGAGAACAATTTAAATTTATGTAGGTTTCAAGTGTACGTCGACACACAGCACCAAGTCAGTTTACGTATGATAATATACAGACGCCATTGTAATAACTAGCATTTCCATAGGCCTATGTACAGTACAGATTGTTCAGATAAATAGATTCAAACGTTTATCAGTCAGTATGTCCGTATCGTAAGATAAATTTGGTGTTTGAAGCGAGATATACAGTGGGTACATTCTTGAAAGTCTTCTGAGATTCAGTCTGATAAATGATGCATTGGCCTTCTTTATTCACAATCTAATTGCGATCTCCTTTCAAACCAGATAAATATTGACATTTCTATTAGCATGGTCTGCAAGCCGACCTCACTCAGAACTCTGTTAAACTTGTTAGTGCTAATCTGAATAGAGTTCGACATTTGAGAATAATTCTTATGGCCTTCTGGAACCACATAACTGTGCAGAGATCTCGTTAGGTCAAATTCAACTTGCATTTCACGTCCGTCCGTGTGCTTCTTTCATCTACGCTTTGTCTGTGAAAAAAAGAACTCTTGAAGAATAACGACAGATCGTGTTCATTTGTGCCTTTGAAGAACTGAGAAGTGTAGTAAACTTCGTTTTGTCTTGATCAAAATGGAACGAACAAAGTCGACCCACTTAAATTCCCAAAGTCCTGTATCTGTGTTTGGAAGTTGTTAAAAAGTCACCTCAGGCATCTTTTATGTACAGTTTGTTTCAGAGCCCTTCCAAAATGTCCTCTCATCACAGGATAACCACAAATGCATGACATCATGATTGGCTAACATTGATGGCTCAACAACGCGATATAACAATTCTGATATCAAAGCCCGCTGTAGGACACTAACAGCCATATACACCCACCTTTCAGTCTTACATTGTACCTCAATCTGGACATTCCGTCCTGAAATTAAATGCTATACGTGCATCTGAAGGAGTTGGTGTAGTCTTACCACAGACTGGTGGGCTAAGGTTCAATCTCCGACAGAGGTAAAAGATTATTCCTCCAGCTCGGCTCTAGAGCCCACCTAGCCTCCTACAGGATGAATACCGGGGGTAAGGGTGGCCGAAGCGTGACGCTAATCACTCTCCCCATCTAGAGCAGGGGTCAAGAACGAACAGAAGCTATGACTTTCTCTACCCTCCCCAAAGTTCTCCATGGCGTGTAGCGGGATAGCGTACTGCAGGTACCTCTAACTACCAATCTGTATGACGTCATGAACGACAAGAATAACACCAACGAC
>NW_019059763.1:349570-372587 GCF_000696155.1 Zootermopsis nevadensis
TAATGTGTATGTGTATACACATTGAAATAAACCGTGCTCTTCTAAAGCGCGGCTCTAGAATCCCACACCAAATTCTCCGTTATGAACCAAAGTACGAAGATAATTAGGAAGACCCCATTAACACTTGCATGAGGCGGTAACTGGCCACCGGGCGTAGGACCTGGAGGGCTAATAATGATGGTGAAGAGTCATGCCAACTTGATCTGTCAAGCCAGATCAATATGCTAAAAACTTGTTTGATACTGATTATATTACCGCTAATGAACTTAAAAATTCATCAATGTCGGAGTCATATTTGCATGTTTTGCAAGATTGATTGCACATATTTACATAACGCAGATTTTTAAGTATAAATATATAAATATATATATATATATTCACGACCAGAACGCATGTTCATTTTCGAACATCACTTTGCATCAAAATCGTTTTCTGCTGTTCATGAAGCGTCAGTGCGTATCCTGACAAGAAAATTATCGAACAATAGTGCAATACACCGACTGGCTACAATGTTTCGAGGGCTAAGAAAGCGCTTGTCTGTGACAAAACTGCTTAAATTATGGGTAAACTGATTTCAAGCCGTGAAACACCGCGATACAGCTGCAAGGATTCGATATCACTGTTGGTTTCGTATTTTTGCTCGTGAAAATGTTCATGTGTGGTAGTTAGGGTCATGTATTTTTTAATTAACGTTCTGTGAATTTGGTTCTTTGTCGGCCCTAAGGGGTGTCACAAGAAATACCATTCCTCACATAGTGCCACAATACGTGAAGGAGGTTATGGGCCTACGTCGAAGTTCTGTCACGTGACTTGTGCGTGTGTGTGTACGTAGACAAGATCTAAAATAATCAATCATACAGACTTCGTGATGAAGAATTACAGGATTTTCTAAAAATTTGTTCGTATTTTATAGTTTATTTAACAACTCAGGTTAATTATGGAACTCTACCATTGCCGTGAAGGATGAATTAAGACAATTACGAGGGAAGAGCTATTGAAGAAAGTCAGAAAAAATCCTTTGTCAAGAGTCCTGTGTATAACGTATAATAATACTCTATGAATTAAGGTTTGTTTTGTTCCTTACAAAGGCGTCGATTTTGTGGTGGGATTTTCGTTTCAAATTGATGCGTTGTTTGGTGTATAACGTGCAGAACACCTTGAAAGCTGTGTCAGTGTCGAAGAGCGTAAATTGACAGACTGAATCAGTGTGGCCATAACTGAAAACGCCTTGTAGAAACTTGGAAGCCGAGTTGTGCGTTGGGAAGGCGAGACCCACCCTCCCCAAAGGTCTTAATGAGAGAAAGTGAACAGGGCTGGGGGGTGAGTGCCTGGGATAGGAATGCTCGAACGCTCGACGTCGAAACAGTGGGTCGAATCTCTCTAGTCGATATTCACGTTTTCGACTCCTTCAAAAACGATTCAAATCACAAATAAGAATTTAATATTGACATAAAATAAAAATGGCATTTGTATCAAATTAAAAAATATGATATTGTTCTTTTGAGTAGTGATGCCGTGTAGACTCGTGGACACCGACGTTTCGGAAGAACATACTGTTTTCATCTTCAACTCTGAAGATGGATACGGTACGTTTTTTGAAACACTGGCTGTGTTTACGAATTTACATGGCTTTCCTACCCACAAGAACAAGTTTGCCATTTTGAACGCCGTGAAAGCACTCATATATGTTATAACTTGAAACATATTTTGATACGTTTTGAATTTAACGAAATACAAAGAAAATATTTTAAAATATTCTTTTTAATGAAATGGTATTTCCACACTTGTTAGGGCATCTCTGAATGTAATGGCAATCAATAACCAGAACACGAAAGTAAACCAAACTTGAAAAGCGCCATGTATATATTACATACATCTCAGACAATGGGCGATGTTCAACATAAATTCAGTGTAATGAATGAATGATTGTCGCAGCTTTAGAAAACCAAAGACGTAATGCCATTAGCCGGCGTCTTAAGAGCGTCCGTGAGAAACTCGCAAGTGTGATCAAGTAGTGATAACAGTACAATTCAGAAGCCAGTTCAGAAGTTCTTTGTGTAATGCCGCAGTTGGCAAGGAATAGGACGGACACCTAGTGATGCATAGCCTCGCCTCCTCTCGGCCCTTACAATCAAACAGAAACAAAATCAAAGTCAGCTGCAGCTTTCTGAAAGGTGTACTTCGAGGCGCTTTCATTCGGCTGGCTTCAAGAGAATACTGAACACAGAAAAGAGGACACGTCCGAAGTCCAACTTTGTCCCTTTGAAACTCCATTTTGTCTCTTTGCAGTATTTTTTACACCTTCGCTTCTACACAATTTATTTATTTTGCTTTCGTTTACTTCCGTTGTCCAAGATATTAGAAGTTCGGTTTCGCAAATTTATTTATTTACTTATTTATTTTTGTTGTTATTTTGTTTGTTTATTTGTTTGGCACCGTGTTTGATTGTAGAGTTTAAAAATATCCAAAACTATAATTTTACCAATTATTTTGTACTGGCGTAAAACTTTATCTTATGCCTTAATGTAAAAACACAGAGGATGTTTGAGAACAGTAATAAAACATGTAGTAACAAGAAAATGGAGAAAATTACAAAACCAAGAACTTCATAGTGATATATGGTAGAGATAATAAATACTTACAAAATTTTAGCAAGCGTACGTGATATAATATACACTAATTTTAAAATTTGATCTTAAAGAAGTAGGGTAAAAGAATATGGATTTAATTAATTTGGTTAAGGGTAGGGTTCGTTGGTGGGCTATTGAGAATAAGATAATAATCCTTTTGGATTCATAAAATACGAGAGAATTTTTTTAAAATCTAATAATCTCTCTAATAGCTTCTGAAGGAGCGCGCTCCTCATTGCAGGTAATTCTTAGCTAGTTCTGCAGTACAGGATTCTGCAGTACACACACACACACCTCTCCACGCTTTCTCTTTCAGCCCATTTCCAGTCACTTCTCAAGTCCTGGCTCGTTCCTCATTCCTTCACACAAATGCACACCCACGCTTACACACGCCGTGTCTCTCCTTCACTTGAAGAAGCCCCTCGCGTAAAAGTAACCATTAATTTAATCTCATAATTGAAACTGTCGACTCAGTTTATGAAGGCAATACATTACGTTAGCCAGGAGCAGTAGAAAGCTACGTGGATGTTTCGCACTTCACACAAGTGTCTTTGGCGAGGGGAAGGGTTCTTTCTTTTAAAAGACGTTTCCCATACGCCACGTGACGAAACATGGTTAAGAGCCTGTGAGAGAATGAATTAGGCCACGTAATGGCCGCTCTGTTTCCATGTATGTGCTTAGCATGCGAAAACGCAAGGCTCAGCCCTGTGTAGTACTGCAGTAAACTAGGAGAAGCAAGCTTCCTATTTAACAAGGAGGACTTTCATTTACAACTTCACGATTTATAAACTTCCCCGTCTTCCTAAAATGTGGTTGTTTTTAGTAGGCAATGCCTTAGTCTTGCTGGGGAAGGCAAAGTAAATATTTGTACTGTGAACTATGAGCCAACTACAACCCTCGTTATTTTAAGGGTTCTTAAAAAGAAATTCTTTCTCTTCTTTACTTCATGGCAATAAAATCCCATTCGAGTCTTATCTTATTTTACAGGGTTTTTTTTAATTCCATCCATGCATTGATGGTCTGGGTTTATATTTCAATCAACTGCTCTAGATATTCAAAAAATAAACAACGCGATTACGTGCTCTTTCTGGGTGATATTAAAAAGGTGTGATTTATTTTGTAGGTCGAAAGTCAATAACAATAATTTGGACAACGCTTTTGATGGCGTACACTGTACATAAACTGCAATTATATTTATTTATCGTAATCGGTTGTTTTAATACTGAGATTATACAAGACACAGAAAATGTTCTTATGGTTTCCTTCTCTTTATGCTGAATAAGAATCGTACAAAAATGCATTTAGAATAATAGGTAGAAATTAAAATTAATTAAACTCACGCATGTAAAAATTTGTAGGGTCTGTTATCGTCATTTGAATCTATATAAGAAATTACGAAAGCTAAGTCCCCAATTGATATAGGAATTAAATTATTTTAACTCAGCCAATAGCATCTAAAATAATGTTAACACAGTTTAGTAGAGTCTGCTATACCGAGTTTGATCGAAATATGTCGAGTAGTTTGACCCCTGATTCATTCGTATTGACAAACAGACGGACATGACAAAATTAGCGTAGAAATTATTTTTCAAGTCCTGCCTCAAAAGAGACTGTAGGAGTTTTGCAAAATTTAATAGTAACTCATTTTGTTTTTATAGAACTGAAGTTTCAGCTCTGTATTGACAAAAGGCAGGCATTTAACCCAATCCCGGGTCATTGACTCCAGCCCACACTTTAGCATCACATTTCTTCGATAGCCACATCACTGTGTGGGTCTTCCAAGTAGGTTCTTTCTTTAAGTTTTCATAAAATATCTATATAAAGTAAATTAATTAAACTGCAAAATAAGGTCACATGAAAAATAAAAGTACTAAGGATACTTAAAACTGAACAATACAAAGGCATGACCTATTTTTCAATACGCATCAGATATACGCCCTAAGAAAGAATAAAGAAAAACATAAGAGTGTTTAAATGCGTTTCTTTTCAGCTAAGTAGTGGAAGTTATACTACGAAATTAAAATACTGAATGAAGATATCAGAGACTAGAGATTAATCAAATTAGAGATGGAATTTGAAACTACGGAAATAAATCGTGGGAGAATGTTACAGTTTAGATGAAATTTCGTATCACAAAGTGTTACGGATTTTTGTTCGCCAGAAAAAATAAATGTAGGAAGATGGACTGAGTAAATAGATTTTAATGAGGTCGGAACAGGCTATTAGTTCTGATTGTTGAATATTATGATAATGGAAGTCACAGTGATGATAGTGGTGATTATTAATGAGAGGACAAATAGTAGTAACTTACTGGCTCCCTTTGGAACTCAAAAACGATTTTAACAGGACTAGAAATGTGTACTTTTTGGAGTACAGTGAAATTCCATTCCGAAAGTGGAGGGGGTACATTCCCCTGTCAGACCAAATATAATGCTGATAATACAGCGTATAGAAGTCAGGGGGCACAACTGTAGTCAATGAGATGACTCTATATCAGCATAGAAAATGTATTATTGGTTTTAGTCGGTCTCAATTCTGCCCTGAGGTCAGATTCAACAGCCAGCAGGATACTTGTGCCCGTTCCACACATAGTTATAGAACAATATGGATTCAGAGTGTAAAGCTATACAACTGATAGCTGCATGAATAAATTAGCTTTATTCGATAATATGATGGAACTGTTTAGATGTGTTTATTTAGACTGTATAATTTTGTGAAAAAACATCTCAGATAAAAAAAGACGAAAGTCCAAAGTATTTTATTTATATTGTAACGATGTAATAACAGTATGGATCATTAGACTGTATAATTTTGTGAAAAAACATCTCAGATAAAAAAAGACGAAAGTCCAAAGTATTTTATTTATATTGTAACGATGTAATAACAGTATGGATCATTGTCCTTCCTGAGAAGTTAATAGTCTCTCAGCTAGCAAAGAAATTAATTACAACATTAAATACAACCCAAAGTTTCTTTTCCGTGTTCTTTGGTCTCTGCCCTAAGCCGGATGAATCCAGCACTCACCCGATTTCTATAAGATTAGTTTTAATGTTATCCTCCCGTCTAAGCCTGGAACTTCTACTTTGTTCTTTGAAACAGTCTAATACGTACGTAAGATAAATGTGGCATTGTGTTACAACTGGGACATAAGCACCACATTTAGATTTTTAACAGATGCGTGCAGTATTAATATTTAAAACCCACCCACAATTAGAATCCTTCTGAGATTTTGGAACTGCGAAATTCTTACCGCACGTGAACTAACATTAGTTAAATATGTAAGTCCATCTGCCGTTTGTAGACTCAAACCATATTTCAGGGACTCTTTTCAAACTAGGTTAGCAGCAGTTTCCAGAATGATATTCAACAAATGTTCGAAATAGCAGTTTCTGTTTGACTTTATCGTATTTAGATACATTATCTACCCTGCGTTGGAATCTAAATTCCAATTTTATTTTTCTTTATAAATTCCGTTTAGGTAATATATTTTACATTCCCAAAAGAATATCTTGCAAATTTCCATACAAATCACACAAACAAACAATTTGTATATACGATTTTTAAGGTTTTACCAACAGTTAAATTTTTCATTGTGGTATTTTGGGTTATGGTGCCATGTAGACTTAAAGATGGTTATCAAAGTTGCAAATGGACTTATGGCCTGCATATTCAGGGTCGTTGCCCAAATATCAAAATTTAAATAGTATATGTTTATAATATACTACCACGTACTGTTCCGATGTTACCATATCATCATAATCATCATCATTATTAAATATTTCGCGTCGTTATGTTATTTTTAAATCTGAAACTCCAGGTTTTTGTTGCATAACTGATTTAGCCATTGGCGTGCCAAGATAAATTAATTCTAAAGTAAAACTAATAAATCATAATTTAACGTTCATTAATTATTATTGCTGCTACATAATTTATGTCTGCTCTCTGCATGTGCGGGTGGAGAATATGAAATTTTCATTCCTGAAAAATGGAAACTTACAAAATTGTATTGTAATCTAAATTTCAAATGAAGAACAAAAATTTATCGGTTTTTATTGCGCGTTTTGGGTGCTTGTGTGTTTAAAGGATGCTACTAAAGGAATTTAAAACTGCCGTTGATAACTGTTCATGGTTGTTTCATCAAGATGCGAACAGTTGAATTTACAGACATCACTCTGAGGCGGTCCATTTGTCTAATTATTACACTGGACAGAGGACGCATATAATCGGAAACCAATGTATTAATTACAAGCCTTGAGTAGCTCAGCCGTTGAAATTATTCCCACAGAAACGTCCTCTCTGAACCACATACAATAGTACGCAAACAAGTATCTATAACTCTAAATATAATATATATCGTGTCCAGTTTGAATACACGTCAGGTTTATTATTAATGTACGAGTTGTAATGCGGTAATTGTATAGTTGGAATCAAAATATCAGAGGCGTATTGAGGTAAAATTATAAAATATTTAATAACTATCCAGACATATGAATGAAAATATAATAGAATTTCAGATATTATTTTATCGAGTATTGTTAACAATGTAAAACACAAATGTTCATTGCCCTATTCACAATAATCTGTTATTTGACAAGTCTAGAACGAGTCGTGGGCATAATGAATATGAAATTATTAGAATCATGAGCAGTCCATATTACGTTTTAAGTGCTCAAACAAGCAGCATCGTGAGATTCAAGCTCTGAAACCTTACTATTGAGCTCTGCATATTTCAGTACACTCGGAGAGACGTTATTCTCCGACACCAAATTGTTTCCGTCTCGCTAAGGGTCGGTAGTCTGAGGGAGATAGGCGGGGGATGACAGAATGTCTACGCGTGCCTTCCAGCACTGATGATGGCAGGAAACGAGGACGGCTCATCACTCGCATGCCAAAATAAAGGCTTCTGCTCCTTCAGCTTTGAAATTTAATTTTGAATCGCATTATTTCTACCAAGCGTAACATAGCGAGACGATGTATCGATTTCGTTGTTCGATAGTTACTGGCTTAGCGTTCTCTCTTATTTTGTTAGGAAAGGATCATGAAATTTTCAAAGAATATAGGTCGGTGTAAACACTGTAGAAATATCAACGAGAAAAAGAAGTTGCTTCAGATGGAATGTTACAGAGCGTGATGACGTAAAAGTAACGCTTTTCAATTCTTGTCAGGATGGTACGTGGCTCAAATTCCGACTGGGAACTGGTATATTGAAGTTTCTTCTGTTTAGTTACACTCAGGATAGAAGCCTGTTTTAAAGTATCTCACAGTCACCTTCTGGCTCATTCTTCTCTATTTATAATTCAGAATAATCTTACAGCCTGAAGATGGGAACAATATGTTTCTCCGAAACGTTTTTTATCTATCGACAAGACAAAACTCTTTAACAAACATTAACTGCATTTTGTCCACAGAGTCTAAATAATAATTGATATTTATAATCGAGACACGTTGAGTTTCCTTTGAGATAAGTATTTAATTATTAAATTTTATTAAAGGAGCTTCTGCTTCAGAGAGTTGGTATTAGAAAGAATAAATTTCCTCCTCTGCATACTTACAGATATCAGTTCTAAAATTCAAGACAATTCGTCAGTAAGCCACAATGCGACACATCACTGCTTCTAATACTTAATATCAGAAACTCATATTGAAACATAAACTATTGATTTCTGTTGAAAGTTTGGTCACTATTCTCTACATTTAGATGTAATCAACGTGGGGTGGAGCATAAAGTAATTCCTTCATTTCTGAATTGTTAGTCCATTCCCTGACGAGTTACAACCTTAATTAGGTAGAGATAATTACTTCATTGGCAATAATTTGTGTGAAAATACTCTAATTATTATGTCATTTGACATGCTAATACTTGAAACGACACTCCAGATTTTTATAGTTCGTTGGGAATTATACTTATATTTTATTTTTCAAAGCCCGACACAACCCTCGACAACAGAGATCAGGAGAAGCGAAAAAGGGACGAATTTCAATCACGAATATGTCACGTTCGGAAAATCGAATTCCTTGCGTCATTTAAATTCTTTAGCGCCTCAGATTTCTAACAGAAATTTGGTACAGAAATGATTCCTGCAGGCAGATCCGATGGTAAAATTCCCGTTTGTTTTAGAATACAAGGATTTATTTTACAGTAACATCTAACGGTAATACGTGAATTAATAAACCATAATTTGTTTCTTTATTTTTTAGTTTATTTAATTACGCCTTATTAACGGTAGTTGTTATATATAATCTTAAATTACAGGATTATATACAACAAAATGGTAAATAGGGAAGATAGTGGTCGTAGTCTATTTTAAGTCATGATCTAAAGATTTCAAAATTTTTCTTGGCGGACTGATGATAACTACGGAATCATAACTTCAGAAAAATCTTTCTTCATTCCAGGTCAATGTTTGACACTAGTGTAACTAACTAAGAGAAAACCTTACAAATATCATAACAATATTATTCTAAAGGTTTGATCATCGTCTTGGGTCTTATTTTAACACGACGTTTCGGGAACTTGATCTGTTTTCGTCTTCGGGTGACGGTGATTGGGGTGAGGGGGAGATTCATATTCGGCTGGACCTCTTAGTACGAGACAGACGACACGAACCTCAGACGCTACACGTTTCGGTCTTGGATGTTTTTCATCTTCATCAATCACTCTTTATCATCACTTCACTGTCCCCAAGAAATGGGGATTCTACTGTTTGGGAAGACACGTGTGTGTGTTTGTGGCTAAAGAAAGTTTGGTGGGTTCATTTACTGGACTAGTCGACTGGAAGGTTTGCTCAATCGTGAACGTCTCCGTCTTAGGGTTTAATTAATACATCAGATCTTCTCAGAGCAGTGTGAAATGTTCTGTCTTCGTTCACCCATCCTCTCATAAAACTCACAGAAACTAATTTTGATAATAATTATTTTCTGAACGTTATTTAATACACATGACGTTTCAGAGTTCTTTATACTCTAATTTTCAGGTGATATATTTAATTACACTTTGTTTTAAATACTTATAATTCATTCATATGCTTACAAAACATTTGATAAAATTATTGGCTTACCTTCACGAAACGCGAAGTTTTAATGTCATGTTTACAAGAGCCCTTTACTGGTCTATATCCTGAGCTACATGAATCTGCTTCATAGCCTCTAACCATATTTCTCTTAAGATTTATTTAATACCCTACCATCCACGTCAAGGTCTTCCGAGTGGACTATTTCCTTCAAGATTTTTAACCAAAATATTGTACGAAGTTTTCATGTCCCCCATTCGCGCTCCATACCCAACCAATCTCATTATTTGATAGTAATAGACCTGTGTTCGGAGTATGCTATTTATGAGTGACAACTGGTGTCGGCCATTTTATGTTTTAAGACTTAAACTGCATCGGTTTCTTGCTGTATATCGTTCATAATTGAATTTGAATCACGTGAGCACATACCACTGCGAGTCATACCAACCTCACCTTACAAGATATAATATTATTAACTGGACTTCATAGAATTAGGTCTGGAAGTTCATTATCTCTGACGGCTTCAGCGAGGTATACAGACTTTTCTGCTGCCGATCGGCATCTACGTTTTAAAATGTAACTGTCTTTTCTTCAGTCACACTCTTATCAACATAGACTTTTTTATTCTTTATTTAACTCAGAGGATGATAGTGAATAATGAACTAGAAAGTATGTGCAAGGAAGCGGTCGTGGACTACATATCAACTGAGTGACATTTGATTCCTCGTACTTTGAAATGAACATACACTGTTTGAAGTATATTCTTCTTAGTAGAACACAGGAAATGTGTTACGTTTTCCCGAACGCATTCACAAGTTCATTTCTAACTCACCACTAAGTATGTGTAAAAATAATTGAGGTTTACAGCTTTAAATTTTAATACGACACTTCCGTGACCAAGTTCGCATTCATAATAATCTCGTATTAATCCATACAACGCCATTAAACCTTTATAGATTAGTGGTACATATCCGTCGAACTTAACTTTACAATGTGTAATTCCGCACTTTATCATAGTTCGTATAATTCTCATAGTAAACAGCGATTATCTCCATAAACTTCGTTAAAAACCTGGTCTTTTTAATGGTGAAGTGTTGTTTTCTTTGCGGTACGGAATGAATTTACTAAATTAAAGCAGAGTCCCCACAGTTTTACTGCGGAAAGATTAGAAACAAAATATTCTAATTAATCTTTTTTGCCTGAAATCTTATCATATACCTGATCATCAGACACGCATAGGCTAGTTTGGATAGGTCAAAAGAGAATAGTTCAGGTATGACAGGTTTCGACAGATTAATAGAATGGATTCAGATGGCTTAGGAGTGGATTCAGTGACAATATTATGTGAATACGGCAATGAATCCAATGGTTAAAGAAATTACAGAGAATGTAAGGATTAGGTGAGCCACTGTCGGCTTCTACGAAGGCTTCCGAGCAGTGACTGTAGTTTAACCGTGTACGCCTCTGATTCAGCTACTCCGACATTCAACTGTCACCATCACCAGGCGGAAACGGACGTGTTCAAACCGAAAGTCGATGAAAAGACGTCAGATTCCTCACAATTTCAGATCACACGCATACACACAGCCAAAAGGAGGGATGGACCAACGGAAGATAAACTTGCTCGCTGTCTGTATCCCCCTGTGGCTGTTGGTGTTAGAAAAATGGAAAGAAGGGTGAGGGTTGTTTGTTGTGATTGTCCTTTCCGACTGTCTCGTCGCCCACCGACCCACACAAGACCCTTGCCAAGTTCTTTGTTCTCCGATGTCTTCTTACATTTCCCCATCGTACGAAGTCTTCATACTCGTAGAATGGTATAGGAACGATCAAGCCAGTGTCAAAATAAACTGTCCGCAAGCTTCCATGACAGCAAGAGAAACACTCCCCTTCCCCAAACCCAAGACTCTCATTGGTATTTATCGTAAAAAAAAATTCAACTTCATGAATAAAAATGAGAAATCTTTATTCATACAACCCCAATAAGAATTTCTTATGATAGGCTATTACAACGAAACACACTTCAGGATAATAGTATCTACCCCAGTATACAAGATAGTAAGAGAAGTATCATTATGATAATAGTTTATCCCATTTTCATGCTATTTATAGGATATCAGACTGGCCACAGCACAGACGAGTACACGAGATATTAATGAGGATATAATACTGCCCATGGTTGTACCCAGTATATGTGCTAAAAGACGGATATAAATTTAGCCTTAATATAGAACAGTGTAAACTATTAAGGGTGTATCATTATGGCCAATATATAATCCAGTATACGAGCTACTAAGTAGGGTTTTACTCTAGACATACAGTAGTCCAGTAAGGAGGTTATTAATCTGGTCACAGTACAACCTAGTCTCTGATTAAATAAAGGTATATAATTCTTGATAATGTATATAACACAGTATACAGACTGTACATGGGGACACCATTCTTGTTATACGAGAGAATACGAAATATTAAGGAGATAATCTGGTCATATTATACCCCAATATACGTTCTGGCCATAGTATAGCCCAGTACAATAGCTATTATGGGGTATCATATTGGTTGTGCTACTCGTACGTAAAATTTTATACCACATTTGAATTCCGTGAAATAAGGAAGGTATATCTAATGGACCTAGAGAACACATTGAATAAAAGTCCTCAGTTAGAAGGGAAACAATTTAGACATGGAAATGAGGGTAGATTATGAGTCCGGCAACAGCAGCTCAACATGCCCCGGCAGACAGAGAACACGTGTATTTATTATTCTGTTTATTTATGGCGCAAATATTTGCAAATAAGCCACGTGTTTATCTGCCTACATGAATCCATTTAGCCGTCTCTACCCGCCGGCGACCAATTTACAACGTTGTAAAAATTGTTCTGAGTAGAGGAAACTGCTGTCTACACAACTGGGCGGAGTAGTGCATAATGACGGTTGCCAAGATAAAGTCTTCACAGAAGCTGTTCGCACTAAAATATCCCTACTCTCCTTGAAACTTAAGCGGCTCCTTTAATTTACAACTTTGAACAGTTTTTCCTCTCTGCAACAGGCTTTGTGTACTGCAGTACACTTTTACATAATGTATGCGCTAAACAAAATTTACGTCCTAACTAATAAACTAAAGTGGCAAATTTCTCCCTTGATCTAACTAAATAACTCCGTGGAGCCGAATTCTTCTTGACAACCTAATAGTACGCTTAGCTACTACACGAAATTACTCTCATTTTATGAGACCCAAATGTTCATTTCTGCGTTCGCAAAACCCCGCCACTAGTCTGTATCATGAGCTGGTTGAATCCAGTCCTTACCTCCTACCTACATTTTAATATTATCCTCCCATCTACTCCAATCTTACGGAGTGAATTCCCTTCAGGTATTCCAATCAAAATTTTGTACGCATTTCTAAACTCACCACGCGCTCTACATGCTCCGCCCACCCTCTTTCAATCAATCATCGTAATAATATTTGGTGAAGAGTAAACACTTTGAGGCGTCTCGTTACGTATGTTTCTCCAGATTTCGTCGTCTCATCCCTCTTACGCTTTAAACATAATTTTTAATAATCGCCTCTAGATCAAATTGAACTTTTGCCTCGAGGTAGAATAGTTACAGATTCCTATACTTGTCCATTGTATTTATCTGTTTGATCTGAATAACTCATAACGCAGGACCATGACGACAGAACATATTCATGTCCCTGATACCTCATTACAAGATAATTAAGGAACACTTCATCCCACGAACGGGTTGGGGGGGGGGTGGCAAAAATATAATAAGAGTTCGAAATTCTTAAACATCGTTTATCGTTGTTCTCTTCCAAGTTTTCGAGATTGTAGGAACGGTTTGGGACGAAGTGGGAGTTCGTGCAATGTTTCCCCTGAGGGGAATCACCTAGAAAATGGGATTTCCTCGAAATAAGTCGACGAGAGGAAGAGAACGAGGTAGGGCATTGTATAGTTGAGTTTCCCCCCCGTGTGGCCTACCTTTCACAAACAGGCGTCCGCCACCCCTCTCTCCCCCCCACTTCCCGGTAATTCCGGATTCTCCTTCCCCCCGTACATTCCTCACCCCCAGGGCGTTTATTCTGAGATCCTGATAGCGAGACAATAAGCTCTAAAATGGAAACCTAATCAGATGTGAACAGTTGAAATTGATATGAAAACGCCAGATCTCTCTTCTCTGTACATAGGCTAATGTAGGAAGAACATCGTAAACGGCTAGAAAGCGGTTCTGTAAGAAAGAGATCTGTTCTTGACGAAGTAGAAGATTACTTTATGATGATAATGAAATTTGTAATAACGTTACAAATTATATCACGAAGAAGATGTCTTCTCTCTAATGCCACGATATCATGATACTTTTGAATGAGAGAATAAGGTAGCGTAGCAGAAATAGTCTGTTTATTTGTTTAAAGACGCTGTCAGTTGCTCAAACTACATGACGTCGAAGTGACAGAATGATTAATAAATAATTAATTACTTGGAAACAATAGGGAAGGAAGATGTCGTGGCCTAATTTATGATAAGAAAATGTCTATCTTGAGTACTAAAATAAAGATTTTTTCAATGAAAAATACCCGATTTCCAAAAAAAAAAAACAATCTATCTGTAACAAAGTTATGAACAACTTCTCTTAAATGCCTCGGTTATGAGGCTACATCATGTGAAAACGAATGCTAATGGCCAGTTTGGTTTAGGAAAATACAATAATTTCAGGTTCCAAAACATAAACAATGTTGATTTGCGGAAACGAAGATTGGACTGTATGAAAATGAGATGAAATAAAAATCATGGCAGTAGAAGTGAAATTCACAAGAACATCGGACTGTACTCGTTTGGACAACGAATTGTGTGTCAAAAGTGACGTACAGAAAGACGAAGAATCAACAAAACACACCGAGATGCTATATTATTGATCTTTTGATTTACTACTGTTCGATTCCAACTCACTTGTGCGTTTATCGACGGGAAGTAGATGCATCACATGTATTTTCGAGGTTCAGAGTTTATAGAGTTAATCTCTGGTCAGAGAGAGTTCTTGGCCACTGCTCATAGATTGTGTTCCGTGGTGTTTAGTTTAAAAGCTATGATCAGAGATGTCGTGAGCGTACAGTTGTGGGTGTGGTGTTGGGTTTTGTGTATGTTTACGTTTTGCAGTATCTTTACATAGTTTTGAAGAAGAATGTGGTTACATACGCGGAAAATATCAGTACCTAATGAACTTGAGTTAGTAACTGGTTTGTAACCTGAACCAGATGAATCTACTATTCATTATCACATCCTATATCTCCAACAAATTTATGAAGGCCGCTTTTTGAACTACTCGTAGATACAGTTCTGTAAGGAACAGTTTACTATTTTCTTTATTTGCAGCACAATATTTGTAATAGGTGTTTTTGTTTAAATGTATTTCACAGACCAATGTGAACTACATAAGGATCATTATTGTTATTATTATTGTAGAATTACTTTTTGTAGGTTATCCCTACTAGTGTAATTCATTATTGTATTTATAGTGTATACAACCATGGCTGAAAAAGTAAACGCATTTAATAAAGATAAATACAAGAGTGATAATGTGAAAGCAGCCGATCTCATCGCACGGACCACAAGATTAAAAATGCAGCAAGACTATCTTGATAAGACACAGGCTATTGCAATGAAGAGGATGAAATGTTTAGATCATCATGCTGCACAAGATATATTAGCTAGTTATAAAGAGATGGAATCCCAAAGGTACATGATTGAATGGGTATAATATTAATTTCTGTTTTCTTTTATTTATTTCACCATGTCAGTTATCAAACTTGCAAGATTTTTGCCATTAAGGTGTGCTTTTTAAGGCAGAAGTAAATGGTTAAGCACCATAGGGATTTACTTACGGGAATTTTAACTGTGGCTGTAAGATTTCTTTTTCTTTTTAAACAGATTTCATGAGTGTGAAAGACTTCATCATTCGGTGTTTTCAATTTCACATTCTTTGAAAAAACTGAGAGATGATGTGAGGAGTGAAGACAAACTTAGACAATTAGGTAATTTTGACATTATATATAGTTTTTCTTTATAAGGTTGTATTAAGGTAACAGTAAATATTAAATATGTTGTAAAGTCATATTTTTTGTAAAATTTTGTCCATTCTATGAGCTTACCTGTCATTATAGTGTGGTTTTCTGTACGTCATGTTCTGAGTAGTTCCTCTGCTCTGTGGGAATATTGCTAGAAAAACTCCTGCAAGCTTCTTCTTGTCTGGATCTGAAAATAATAGGTTTTATTTCCTGAGAATAGTTAGTAATTGGCAGGGACTGGAGACACAGTCATACTATGTTTGGTTTCCAGATTCCCAAAGATTAAGTAGTTTATGACAGATAAATTCTGTAGCTTCTTATATATAAATTAGTATTAATGTTTTATGTGAAATGACCCATCCATATTACAAAATATATATATATATATTTATATTTCTCTCAGAAATAGAACATTACCGAAAAAGTGTGTTGGATCTTGAGAAGAAAATAAGGATATTCAGTGAAGCTAATAATAAAAGGTAAGCATGAAATTGATAATGTTTGTTTAAGAGACTGAGAATCAAATGCAATCTTCAAAGGATCGTAAAATTGTCATTGCTGTTCTTCTAGGTTATGATACCATGTGGACTCGTAGATAGAAACATACTGTCTCCAAATTCAGCCCTGAAGATTGAGGCATTATGTTTATCAGAAACATTGGTATCTGCTTTAAAGTTCACATAGCATCACAAACCAGGAGAGTAGCACTGACATATTCACGGCCGTAAGAACCTCAAATCTCACGATTTTGAAATTTTATATTTTCATCAAAAGCAACGAGTGTACATTTTTTCAGCATCAAGTTACTAAGGATTATGGGTATTTATTTTTGAGTTTCATGATGAAATTTGGAATGATGAGAGGTAATGAATATAGTAACAAATTTTGTATGAATTTATTATAAGAAATTACCAGTATGACAGATTTAAACTTACAGAACCTCATTTCTACTATAAGTAAAGTAAAGTTTGTCCCACTATACGCCATGTAGGCGTTTGGGGTGAGTGGAGGTATAGCTCCTCTCTTCCTTGACCCCGGCACTAGATGGGGGTGAGTGGTCAGCATCACGCCCCGGCCGGCTTTACCCCCGGGAAAGGACCCCGGCATTGTAGAGGAGGCTGGGTGGGCCCCAGAGCCGGTCTGGACGCAGAGGCTAGAGGAAAAATCCTCTGCCCCCGTCG
Organism: Zootermopsis nevadensis; assembly: GCF_000696155.1. The sequence goes on from NW_019059763.1 coordinate 366,453, forward strand.
GGGATCGAACCCCGGCCGTCCAGCCCGTAGCTAATCACTATACTGACTGAGCTATCCCGGCTCATCATTTCTACTATAATACACTATGGAAAAACTTGAAATTAAAGAAAAATTTCATTGCATTGGGCCAGAACCATACTACTTGTTTATTAGCTCCTTTAATTTCATGTTTATCTTTGTACAGATTTCAGAAATTATTAGAAGAAGAACTTGCTTTATCTAGTGACCTAGAGAACCTAGGAAATAAATGTGATGATTGGAACCAGATTGTAGTAGACCCATCTCTATTAAAACCCCCAGTGAAAAGTGTTTCAAAGTCATATATTTCAAACACTGTCAATACCAGGGAGGTAAGTTACAAAGCCTTTTCTTTCAAGCATTTAAGAGTTAATCATCATAATCCTTCTAGCCACTTCTACGTATAATGAACACCTATTTATGGCAGGTAGCCAGAGAAAAATTCTCAGCCTTCAAATAACAAGAACAGCTGGCTGGATATAGATATTCTTCTCACCAAACGTAACAAACTGATGGTAAAATTTTTTTGTGGTATGCAGGAAATGCAAGGTTTAATTAAATCTTTTCCCAGCGACTGGCCTTGACTAAAGTTTTTATGGTTTTCTTCAGTTCCTCCAGGCAAATGCTGAGATAGTGTCATATACTAAGACTCGAGAGCTTGCTATAACATTCTCTCCAATTCACACTCGTGATCACTAAGTCCTTAATGTAACAGGTAGTAAGACTCCTTGTGTGGAGAGTCAGACCATCACAAGGTCTGTTCTGTCACAGGACAACAAAGAAACTGGACATATATTCATGTCTCGAGTGGAATTTGAACCCATGATTCCATTGTCCAAGTAGTACAATACTAAGTGTGTTTCTAGGTATAGTGAGCCCAGTGTGTGTCGGTGATGACTTGTCAATTATTTGGTGCTGCATGCAGGATTACTAATGACAATCTTTGGTACTTGTCGGTTATCGGGACACATCGTTTTAAAAATAGGTTAGGTTAATGTGTGTGGATAAATGACATATACTTGAAAGTTATGTCATTTATCCACACACATTAACCTAACCTATTTTTAAAACAGTGTGTCCCAATAACCCACAAGTACCCAATCTTTACATATCTTTAAAGAGGTCTTTATAGTCAGTTTTCTGTAGAGAAGAATAATACCAAGAATTTGGCCAATGACAAAAATGTATTTGAAATTTATAATGAGATAAATAAATTTCATATGGCATTTTCTTGTTCAGGAGGTTTTAACTTTTCAAAGATTCCTCCGAGACACCGGAGGCCACACAGGCAATTGGACTGAAGAAGACCATCTTTTATTTCTGCGTCTTCGCAATAAACACAAAGGGAAAATGACTTTTCTTAGTTTGTTGAAACAGCATCTCCCTGGTAAGTTCAAATGTTGAATATTTAATGATATGAGCACTGTTTATAGCTAACTACATAAGGCAGAGTCCTCCTCGATGAGATAATAGTACCTGCATCTAGTCAAGAAATTCCTCATGTTACCTGGAAATCAAAGGTTTATTACTATGTTCACAAGACCTTATCCCGATCCTGGTGAAATCATTCCACAACTTCAACCCTGTTTTCCTAAGATCCATTTTAATATTATCTTCCCATGCCTTGATCTGATCACCCTAATAATATTGGGTGAAGAGTACAAACTATGGAGATCCTCATTATGCAGTCATTCCACTTAGATCCATATATTTTCTAAAGCATTGTGTTCTCAGACGTTCCGAGTCGGGGTTCTTCCCTTAATGTGAGAGCCCAGGTTTCACACCCATACAAAAGTAAGCCATTTATGGTACATTTTATATAGTGCATGTTGATTATTATAGGTATCTCGACAGATGATATACTGCTACATGAAAACTGGTATCAGCAGTATGAAAATTTAAAAGCCAAACAAAAGCAAGCCATTCAAGAATGGAAAGCATTAAAAGATAAAAGCAGCCAACAAAATGGTACAATTTCTGAATCAGTAGAGTTGCGCCAAAGAAGTAAATTAGAAAATTGCAAGGAGTCGTCAGCAGAGAAGAAACAAAAAATTGAAGCATGGAAGGTAGTATATTTGATACTACATCCTAGTCATGAAAGGGGTTTCAAATTTTATATTGTAGTACATGGATTCTTGCTAATTATATTGGACTGTCCATTTGTACGTTCGGTGTGCACTGTGTCAGATTTGTAAGCTTGTACTTAATTTATTGATAGCTCTGTACAAATCTAACATTTTAGTCATCATAGCAACATAAAAATCCCAATAAATTAAACAGGAATAAATAAATAAATAAAAAGAGAAGCGGTTTAAAAGAGACAAGGTTTGTTTTGAATTTCTGTGCACTATGGTAAGTATGAGAGCAGGTTTTTAATACAAGAAGCATAGTTTTTCACATGATATTACTGTCTAAAATATTATGTTGCAAAGGAGAAATCAAAATGTGAATAAATACAGCAAAATATATTGCAGGTTATGTTACTATATCAGTGTGAAGGTGGCTGATGACAGTACCAAGCCACCTGGACCTATTGTGATAGAATAGTGAAATTATCAACAAGTGTGTAATATACACTTTTCATCAGGGCTTAAATATTTTAATAACACATGTATTAGTGAAATAAACATATGCTGTATTGTAATGTTGGTTCATTTAGCTATATATAATAAACACTGAATGGCATGCTGTTTTAAGATTGGGTGTTAGCTGTGTAATTTCGTTTTTGAAGAAACTGTTGCAGTTAAAGAAAGAGCTAGAAGAGAAAAAACAGTGGGAAGATAAGCAGAAGAAACTAGAATGTGAACAGAAAAGAAGAGAGAGGCAGGTATAGTCTTTTCTTTATACTGTGTAATATAATGCATAAGATTTTGAGGTTATGTATACCTAACCTCAATTTCATAGAGTAGAATAGAATTTATTTACATCCCATAGATCCTTCATAGGCCTAAGCTAAGGATGTAGAACAGGTCATAGCACAAATACAAAAATGTTACCATCAAGAACATCACAGGTATATTTTGATGTCAAAGTTTGTCTGTTTAATCCAGATGTCTTTAAAGGTTTTAAATCTTGTTTTAGTCTTAATAGTTGTTACTTCATCTTCCAATCTTTTAGTGTGCTTAATAATCTCTTTTTTTCTCAAATCAACCCTTTTTGTCTTTAGAAGTACATTATTAAGTGTAATGTAATTTTACAGTATTGATACATCCTCACTTGAATGGATTTAATTACCTTGCCCCACCCTTTCTTTCTTTTCTTAAGGCTTTGAAGAAATTTGAAGTTGAACGCTATAGGCAAGAGAAATTGAGTGAACAGCAGAGTAAGATTTTAACTAAGCAGTTGAACGAGTTGCATGAGTTAGAGGAACGTGCTGCCCAAGCAAATGTTCTGCGTAAAACTTTCAGGTACTTTCTTTGGATGATGTTTTAGAAAGTTTGTGCTTGCAATATGTGTTTATTTTTTCGATGATTTTATGATTATCAGGGTGGTGTAAAAGTTTGTATATATTATATACAAACATTCCTATTTAGCTTCACCAGTAATTAACATACTGAGGCCCAGACTTACAAAGCATGCACAATATTTGTGGCTTGACACTCCATAAAAAAGAATTACATTTTTTTGCAGTTCATCACTGTGTTGGTGTATATAGAACATAATGGAACTATTCGTCACATTACTGGTTGTATTGGTATAGCAAAATATGGCGAAAAGTGATTTGTTTTGATATGCATGGCCTCAGTTGCTTCACTAATAATTACTTCACCAGTAATGTCTTGGTGATATATTCCTGTCTTAGGGAGCAGGTTCAGTTATTTATTGCTCGTAAAGTATCACAACGCGAGCACCAAACGCTGCAGGAAGAAGAGAGGAAGAAACAGCTTCAGACACAGAAGCAGAAAGTAAATGTGGGCAGAGATCCTGAACGTCTTTTGAGACATACAGCCACTTGGCATGAACGTTGCAAACAAGAGGATAAAACGAGTACAGTAAACCGTACAGTTCCAGTCCTTCATCTCAGAAACATGCCTCATTTGTAAGTAATAGTTTAGGAAACAAATAAATAGGAAAGTTTGTGAAGGGTAAAACTTGTAATTATGTCCCTAATCTGATATTTCCTAAGATTAATTGAGAATTAAGTTGCTAATTATTAATAATTTATATTCTCTTTCAGACAAGTGCCTAGTTGGAGGAGAGGTCTCGTGTGATACAGTATACTTCATTATTTTGTACGTACATTAATATGGTATAATGTGTATGAACTATGTGTCTTTGTACTGAATTTTTTATATACAAATTAAGATGTGAATATTCTTATAAGCAGTCTGTTTATGGTGATTTATTTTGTCTTGTGTAATTTATAAATTATTTTCCATTTATTAAATGGAGTATTTCTCTTATGTACATGCTTTTTCAGAGGTTCAACATGACACTCTACATTGTGTGAACAGTTCAGTTTTTCAGAGTGAATATTTTGTCTAGTTCATTTTGTATTGCACGACTCTTTTTAAGTTTAGATTATCATTTGAAGGTCCATTTGAAATCGTGTGAACAAATATGGATGAAATCAGAACATTGTTAGTCATCTTGTGTAGTGATTAACAAACTAAATTCTCTTGTGCATCAGGGTCATGATAAAAACAGATTGTAGAAAGGTATGTACTTTAATTAGCAGCATCTCGGTAACATTTTACACTTTCGTACGAACGGCGTAACAGATATTATGTACTGCGATAACATAAAGTAGGCCTGCCACTTTTTGTGAATATAATGCTTAAAAAGTGGCTACGTGATATCACAATATTAATACTTGAAATCATTAATATTAAAAAGTAACTGGAAATCAAAAATAGGCAATACTGTTTGCCAAAGCGTTTTGCTGTACTGTGGGAGAATTAGGTCTAATGATGGACAAACTCACCTTACAAAGCTTTTGCTGTCACATTCGGTCACTGCACAATTGGTTAATATTATACACCGCTTTATTATTCCTTATGTATGGATTAAGGGGCTGGGAGCAAAGTGGTGTTGACTTCCAAATCTTTGTGACGAATCTAGGAATGTTTAGCATATTTGTTTTCATGAAACCCTACAATGGATCACTGGTTCAAAATTTAAAGTTAAAAAAGAACACGAAGTAAGACCAATTACATGATAATAAACATGGTGCGAAGAGTAGGCATCGATCTGTGTAAGGTTCAAAGACAAATTACAAAATAAACGTGACACCCATCTCAATTTTGGATTTACATACGTTCATTCTACTACCCCTGATACACAGTGTGTATTACTTAGGGACCACTGCGCTCGACAGATGGCAGGAGAATACTACTTCGTAACAGTGATACCACCTCTCAACTTCTAATCAATGTCAATTATCAGTACAAATCTTACTCCTACCTTTCGATATTCTGTTCAAATCTGCATTGCTTTCGCTCGAATGGTGTCCATTGTAGCCGGTGTTCACAAAAATAGTTTGTATTGCAATGCAATAACAGCTAAATAAATGCAACTGCTTCTCTCGATCTTATCCAAAACAAGTAACGTCATCACCGTGGTCGTATAATTGACACCCGTATTTAAAGCGAAATTAGATTAACTTGTAAATTGAATCAGTATTCTGAATGACAAATCCTGATAAAACTGCAAAACGTAGAATAAAGATAACTCGATTTAGGCTTACTTGAAAAGTAGGCTTACATTCATTATTATTAAACATAATTATGTGACACTGACCATTACACATTTAAACCATTAAGTTTGAAATAGTGGTATCTGGGTCATCATACCGCTGATGAATTCTTGTTAGTGTATTATTTAACGACATTGTGTTGACTGTCTAGGTATGCAGATAGGATTACTTGATAATGATGGATGAAGGGTCCGGTGAAACGAAAGAGGAAACAGCTGTTGCTTCAGAGCAGACCTGAATTCCTACGGGAGGAACTTCCATGCGTAACTTTGGTAATAACTCAGCTAGTCAAAAATACTCCGCGCTTTTATTGAACCTAAAGCATTATTACTGTGTTTACAAAAGCCAGCTACTAGAGTGTCTTGAAGCAATTCCAAACCAATTATTTTTTTTCATATCCTAGTCCTTTAATATCCGTTTAA
>NW_019059763.1:372620-428155 GCF_000696155.1 Zootermopsis nevadensis
TGACATACTGTATTACCGACAGATGTATTAACCAAATTATGTTAAGTTTTCCACCATTATGTTGGTAATATTTGTACTCAACAACAGTGAAAGATGGCTAGTTGACAGATATTTGTGTGTAATAGCATTTCTGGTGTTTCTCTTGCGGTTTTACAGTCACCGTTTAAGAAAAATATTAATCTTAGACTTGTGATTAGTTTATTGAAACAGATATCCAGTGAAGTCTTTGGAAGTAAGTCGTAATTAATACTTATTGCTTGTGTTTTTAGATTAAGATAGCCAACTTTTGGTTAAATGTCATACAGATTTGTGTGTAATTCTGTACACAGATCGACCAGCACTGAGTATTTTCCTTTGTCAGTCGATATATATATATATATATGTTATTTTATTGTCTTCTGCTTTGTTATTAATACAAAGGTTCTGCTATTTTATTGTATTGCTCTGTCTGTTGTTTAGATTCTCTGTGCCTAAAATCATGTTCATTTGTGTTGTGATAAAATTACATGTTCTTTAATTTTTGTTTTTAATCTTAATAGTAGTTAATGAGAAGAATAAGAATGAAAGTATGAACTTTAATGCCAATCTTTAGACATTTTACTAAAAATACCCCATAGGAGGACTAGTCGAATATGTAACAAGCACTTCTTTATACTCCAAACATTATAGAAAGCTTGCAGGTATACATTTTCAGGTCAATGCTAATGTGTTAAACCGATTTATATGTATATAGTATACCTTTTTATTATGCCAGTTTCTCCTAACTAGGATTTCCAAATTGTCTCTTCTATCCAGATTTTCTGTACAAATATCCTTCTAATTTTATTTCAAATTATTTAATCACCATAATGATAAAAAGTGAAGTGTTTAAACTATTAAGATACTAATTATGTAATTTTTTTCTTAACTTCCTGTTATTTATTACCCCTTTGTTCCAAATATTTTTGAAAATATTTATATGCCTTAGCAGTTACAAGGTATCTTGACTAATTATTCATCATATCTAAACCAGAGATTTATAATTTGCACCCAATCTTCAATGTCAGAATCATCTTGAAAGACATAAAAGGAAACAACTAAAATACAACACAGAAACTCTTACATTTTTTAATGTCTTTGTTATTTTCTACTCATTAAAATGTAATTGGGAAGTGCTGAGAACCCATGCCATATGAAACACTTCTTACTCAGCTCATTATCCATGATTTAATCATCCTAATACTATAATGAGTTCAAATTATTAATTACGAAGCTTCTCTTTATGTAATTTTCTCGGTTCTGTTACATACTCTTTCTTAGGTCTAAGTATTTTTCTAGGCGCTTTGTTCGATCCTGCATAACCTCAATATAACCACACAGCATCGTAAAATAACCCAATAACCAAACAAGCAGCTTCCTAACATGCTCATCTGTCAAGATTGATCTGAGAACTATGCGGTCTTAAGAATACAGTGCTTCACCTATAGTCTCAACATGGGCTTTCAATAGTCGGCTGTCTGACCAGAACTCAACGACTACCATAATTCATGAACCAAATCATTCTCTTGAAAGGGCTGTTCGTGAAGCAATGAAAAATACGAACTATAAAGCAATTTTTTTTAATTTTTTTTTTAATTTTACGACGTAAGATTATAATCGCACTCGCACCTCTAACCTATACTGTGTACTGTCAGACTTTTTAGTCGTGGCCGCTGGGTTGCGCGTTAGGGGGAATATGGTGGGAATGGTGGTGCTGTGCTTGCTAATTGAAGATGAGAGCGACTCATTGCACTTAAATAAATGTACTCGCCTGCAGCTTACCCACCCTTTTAATCCATACGGCGTTAGGAAACTGGGCCAAATACAATGCGCATACAGCTGACATTGGTCACGCCAAAAATACAGGACTGTATGCTTATTTTTATGACTTTATATCACAGACTCGTAGTATCAGTTCTCAGATAAAGGGACGTATTATCACCTCATTGTTAGAGTTATTGGTCCTTGAAGAAAACCAGAAGAGGGTTAAACATTATTCCAACTTAACATGGATTGAAGTTAGTTTCGCTCTGTGCGTGTTCATGTTATATTAGTGCCACTTATTGGCATATTTATTTTACACTTGACTCGAGTGTACTCCAATAATCATGTGACTATTGTTATACAAAAGAAAATGCCGATGTATGGTACCGAACCAAATACAGTTGAGGCCCTAAATAGGGCCCCCTACTTGACAAAGACAATGATATCTCCTGTCGTTCCTTATTCATGTTACCACTATAGTTAGATGTATATCTTGACCACAGAGGCACAGGGGTGTGTTCTTGCTTTACTACTACAAAAAGTTTTTAGTCGTAAATTGGTTATCCCTGAACCTGATTTGTTCCTTCGTCCAACGTGAAAGTGTTTGGCGTTAGAGGCGGAGGTCTGCGCATTAAAACTCGGAATATTTATTGAACTGAAGAGTGAAACATCTCGCTATTTAAACGTCTGTCGCCATTTACTTTCAATGTGGAACTGAGCCTTAACTGGTCTTTTCACAGTGTTTCACAGGACGTGTTACTGGCAATGGTCTTGAGCCCTAGGTCGTAATTGTCCTTAATAGAACCTGGAAGTTCACAGCCAGTGCTATGTAACCCAATGGGGCAGAGTCTTATTGAGAAAATAACAGTTGAACAGAAGTCAAGAAACACCCTTACCTTTCAATGAATCCCCAAGATTCATTACCGTGTTCACAAGATCTTGCCAATGGTACTAATCTGTGCCAAATGTATCCAAGTGTTTATCGATTAATTTTAATATTATCCTTCCTATATTTCTTCTAAAATCTAATCTATCAAAAGACTTTGACCCTCGACTAAAACTATGGAGTTTTTGCATGCTTCTCCGTATGTATATTTCATTTTCTTAATTTGTGTGTTGATCCATTTATTTTGTAACCCCAAGTATTAATTTCCCCATTTCTTACTCCAATCCACCACAGTTTTAATACAACGACAGTCATTTTGAGGGCTCGCGTTGGCAGTGAATATTTCCTTTGTACATCACTGTTTTCCATATATGACCCTCCCGAAATATTTTTTTACACCTAGTTTAAGACCCTTGTTTTATTTGCGTTTGGGTGGCTTTGAGTTGTAAATGAGTGATCTCTTTGTTCCGCTCCTGAAGATGGATGTTTTCCTGTTATATTCATTCATACCATGGCCAGCAGCTGGTCGGAGAATCTGCGTTAGAGGCGAGGTCCCTCCCTGTCAATATGCAGAACAGTCCGGTTACCGGCTCTGTATTAATAACAAGCCTCAAAGCCCCGGGCACCTGATACCAATCTACAGTGATAAATAATCGATTATAAAGTAGCTGGAACCTGACTTCTGTTGGTGCCGCAAAACTACTCATCTTACATTCTTAATATTTACTGCTGATCACAGCGTGGGTGATTCATATTGAAACATTCGTGTGTTTGGTCCGGCTTGTGGTAATTCACATTTTCTAGACCATAAACGCGGTGTCCAGTCTAAAGATTCCCAAACTGTGTTCCGCGGAACTTCGTTTTTCAAAGGATATAGCCGAAAACCGACTCCAACGTGCAGGACTTTTCTTGAAAAATTGTTAATTCCTCTCTGAAATTCTCAGATTTTATTGGACACGAAAGTTGATCACTGTGTTTACACAAGCAGTTCTACTGTATCTTGAGTCAGATGAATTAAGTCCATATTCATTTTTAATATTATCCTCCTGTGTCTAAATCTTCAGAAGAAGAGCTTCTTTCCTTGCCCCTGCGACTAAGCACCACGTTAAGATATATAAGAGACGTGGAATTAAGATCCATGATTTCTATATTTTTGTAAAATATTAAACTGTTTGGTCAGCGTAACACATCGGGAGATTTAGCGTCTGGGAAGGAGTTTAGATACCGTAAAGAAAATCTAAACTATGTAGTTGAAAAGAATTATTAAATAAATCAGAAACAAACCAACGTATGAAGCAAGACGCAGGATGGGTATATCAGTACACTTAGCCCATGTGAACTACCAGAACTAACGGACCAATAGGAAAATAAATTAAGCAAATGTCATCTCTGAAGTTGAACTTAAGTGACGAGTAAGTCAGCTTACACACAACATTTTAAGTACCGGAAGACTAATGGATTTTTATTCCAATATATAAAAAGTTCAAACTTTTTTTTAAATTCACACGACGTTAAAAGTCGCTTCCTTTGACAGTAACTTTTTACAAACAGTGAACAGAGGACAGAACATGTGGTCTGTGAAATAAAGCTGTCTTCAGACGTTTTAAGCAGACAACAGCGAGAACATCGGGCTTCTCACTTCTGATTTAAGAAAAGTCGTGTTTATGCTGTTTTCTCATAATGGCGAAATGGTCTCGAGATTTCTTACAGTTGTAGTTGAAGGCTGTGAAAGCAATACATGGAACTGACTTCATGTCGCAGAGTTCTCAATTGAAATTATAAAGTTCTCGGGTTCCAAGTGTGATGTCCCACCTTTCGTCACCCCAAACCAGTGCATGGAGATTAATGTATTGTTTGTCTAGACCTGCCATCTGTTTGAATTATCATAAAGTGAATGGCAAATGCTAACCACTTCAAGGAGTCTGCGTCACTTTGTTCATCGACCCTTAAAGTAATTTCAAGGTCATACAAGGACAACGGAATCAACGTTTATAGAATTTATTAAATTAATTGAAGCTTATTCTTTACTGGCATTTGTAGCTCTAATTGGCAATTAGTGTTTATATTTACCATCAAATATAACTTAATACTTGATATTTTGGCATTTATTTTATTTGATTCTAACCTAATGTTTCTTCACACATCGTTAAGGGCACACATTTATTTCACCAAGTGAAGTTCTCGTGAAGATAATATATTTTTTAAACTGGTTAAAACATTTCCAAGATTTTAATTAACTCCAAGATTTGTTACCGTGTTCACTGTCACTAATCCGTATCCTGTCTGCGAACAACGTTTCCAAATTGAAGTACGGAGTAAAATATAAGAAATGTTATAGATTTATTTTAATGACTAAGAAGATAATTTTGAAATTACAGTACACGTCTGTGTAATATGTTTATCTAAGTGTGACTTAATACTCTGTTGCGTTGTTTCTCAACTAGGGGTCGACAAGTAATGCCTTAGGGTTCCGCGACTTGAGTAGATTATACTGTTTTATTTTTTGTGCTGTATTGCTGTAAGTTTTTCGTCTTTCATCAACACATTTTTCCTTCCACACTGAAATAGAAACATGACGAGAAACCACACCTTAAATTTGTATTTTAGTATTTATTTTGTTTAATTAAAATACGTGAGATAATATTTGGGAGGGAGCACTGGATACCAAAAAAGGTTGTGGAACATTGATTTGCTGTGTGTTTTACCTGTTTGAAAGCGATGTAAGAAACTTAAATAACTTTCTTGCTTTTCCAGTATTTTTCATTTTAGTTTATGCATAATAGAAACTAAGAACACGTGACAGTTCAGCATATCCTACCTTTAGCTGGTGGCTAGAAAGTTTATTCAGTTCATTTTTAAATATGTTATTTTGACCAGTTAGGAACAAACATGGCGTACCCCCCAATATTTCTAAAGTCATTTCCCTGTAAACTTATTATCTCGATATTATGTCGCAGAAGTTATGTGAGTCGAGTCTTTTTACAAAATCAAACAAGGATATTTTAACGATTTTTTTTTCTTTATTCTGATTTATAAAACGGATATATACCCTTTTTCCACCAGACTGTTGATGCGTTACACATCTGTCTTCTGGTGCATAATATGAGTACGCAGTGCCCCATCGTCCAGGTACCGGTAAGTCAACAGTTTTAACATTACGGAAGGAATTTCCTTCTAATTTAATATCGCCCAAAGCGAAGTGGCTGGAGATCACTGCTCGTTGCAGCACACAAGACGTTCCGTTACCACCCTTTCGTCCTTCGGAGTTTACAAGGTCAAAGGTAAAACACCCGTGAATCATTTTAGTACACTGGGCAAGTATTAGTCGGTCTTTTCAAACCAGGGAAATTACAAAAATGCGACCGAATCAACAACATTATTATTAATATTATTATTTAATATGTTAGGCTGATGTAAAAATTAACGTGGTTCACGACAGAGTCTAGTGTTGCGCTCTTGTGGACAGATAATAAACTGAAGAGTTCCATAACAGATTAAACTTTCATGACCAGTTGAGCTACTATCAGCTCTTCGAGAAGAACTCTGCTTAAGGAGTTGGTAATAAAATTAATTTCTCTGAGAGAAACAATGGCGTGGAACTTAGTTCTAGGGTTCTAGATGTCTTTTAATAATGTTTTCAAAAGTATGTCTCGAGAAAAACAGGTTTTTGCATCACGTAAATGAAGTTAGCTTTCAAATTGACTTGTGGTATTGTGGCTTACGACACCGTTACACACATATTCTACCCTGAAGAAAACGCTTTTAACCAACTGCGGTTCTACGTCGTGCCATAACCCTGAAGATCACAAGACAAACTTTTACCGTCTTGAATAAGTCAGACCTCATAAATATTAAGAATTTGATACTTTTAACAACCAGAAAATATTTTTAATAAATCGGTTTCTCATATTTTTCTTGGTGTTCTAATTACTTTATCTGGTCCGTTGCTAGACGGATTTGTGTCCAGTATTCATGACAACTGAATCGGGATTTATTGAGCAAATTTTTAGCAGTTTACCTGTCGTTTTGTATGGGTATGAAACTTCTGTCTCTCACCTGAAGTTAAAAACAGACATTTTGGGCGTTTGGAACAAAGAAGGAAGAAATAACAACAGCTGGTTCCAGAAAAGAGAGTTCCGTGATTTGTAATCTATTTGGGAAAAATCCGCGTCAGCGAGAAGATAAGATTAAAATGGATCTTATAGAAATAGGGTATGCGAGTTGGATTTAAGTTGGTCAGGATAGGGACCAATTACGAACTTCCTTGAATGTAGTACTTAGATTTTGGTTCTGTAAAAAGTAGAGAATTTACAAGCAGAGATACTGTTAGACTCTCATTGACGTATCTTCTTGAATTTATTTATTTATCGGTTACACACGCCTGTGTTTTGTTAATAAAGTTCAATTCGGCCCAACTTGAACTTGTGTTATGACAAGGAGATTTATTTTAAATCTGGCTATTAAATTTAGTATTTAATTAAAGGCGATATAAAATTGTTCTTAAAATTTGTTTACGTACATTTATTCTTAGCGTTATAATTAGTCGCTGTTTTACTCCGAAAGTGACTAATTTAGCTTACGTATATTAACGTATTGGCTGCCAACACAAATGCCAATGTATTGGCTTCGTTTTATGTTGTCTGGTGCAGATGATCTGGGCGCCACTGGCATATTCTGTGTGCACACGCTCTGCTGGGTCTGAGATAATACGAACAGCTGCCTCAGTCAGATTCAGATATATACTTTTTGTCACATTCGGTTTGTTTAGTGCAGAACAAAAGAACTTTCTTAAGAGCAAGTATGCTAGAAAAAAAAAATTCGAACAGAAGGTGAGTGAATAACTTGAGATGCAGATAGAAATGGGTACAAAACACAAGCAGTTATAAGAACTTTAAAAATATTTAAATTATTTATAATTTAAATTTAATCACTAATGAATTACAAAAATAATCAATTATGACTTTATGGGATTATAAATGTGGTTTGTGAAGTTATACCGCGGGCCACTACCGTGATATTTTTAAGAAAGGATTTATAAAATCCATAAAACCTATTATTTTTATTTTAATTTTGTAGGTTTTATGTGGATTATGTTCGGTTTAATTTAATAGAAAATATTATAAACTCGGATCTTCTATTTCCATTCAGTGATTTCGAAATCTGCTGTCTTATTCAATATTTTGGCACATCGAAGCGAAAGAAATGAGCATTTTGGTTGTTCTTAGAATGACGATTATAAACAAAATCTTCTGCGGCAGATTCGAGTGGGTTTGTTGTTGCGTTGTCACTTGACTGTGGAATAATTTAAAGTAAAGACACTCCTTGTTTGTTTATTTATGTACTTCTATGGCTCTTGACTGCACTTAAGTGAGTTTACAGTCACTCCCCACGTGTTTCTGTGCTTCAACACAATGTTATTGCCTGTTATAAACAGTAAAGTACATAATTTGAATTTTCGCAGAACTCTATTTTAAAAAATATCAGAAATTTTTGTTCTTCCTTTAAAGTACAAAACCGTACAAAACAACTGTACGCGTATAAATATTATTAAAGCAGAGAGTCAATAACAATAGAACTAAATCAATAATAAGATCTGTGTATGATCGATTAATATCATTACGATAATTTTTATACAAAGTGTTTTCTCCCATCTACTGCTAGGTCTCGTAAGTGGTCTCATTCCTTCGGATTTCCCGACAAAATTTTTTGTGTGCATTTCTCATCTCTGCCATGCTTATTACACGCCCCGTCGATTTAATCCTTTTTGATTTAATCACTCTTAATAATTGGAGAAAAGCACGAATTATTAAGCGCCTTGTACAATTTTTTTAATGTCTTCAGTCATTTTGAAGGAAATGAAGGAAGAAAGTTGCACAATTTTTTTTTGTCATAACCATATTTTTATCGGTCATTAAACCATCATCCCCTAAGAGCATACATAAATATTTCTGATTAATCTGATGTGAAAATGTTAGCCTGTGTAACTTAATGAGAAAGCATCGTTAAATAAACTTAGAAACATAATTAATACCATGTCTTTAATGTATTTTCTTCCTTACACTGATTAAATACAATGCCCTACTGTTTAAACTCTGTAGTAATTTTTAATTGCAATGCTTTTTAAGGTTATTTGACCAATGAAATTTTGGCATAAAATGAAAATCTTACTGGACGTTAGAGATCTGTTCGTATGTTTAATCAGTTAAACTGGCCAACGGATTTCGATAAAATTTGGTACTGGAAGTTATTTTGGTTTGCATGGATCCATTTAAACCCATACTTTACATGTAGCTCAATTTAAAGTTCAAATTCTTATGATATACTGAGTTCTGGCACCGTGTAAACTCGCCAGTAGATGCCAGCGTTTCGGATAAACATACAGTCTTCATCTTCTACGTTGAAACATCAGAGACATGGAGGCAGCTGTTTCTCCAAACGTTGAAACCTACCTGCGAGTCTGCAAGGCGTCACAAAACAGAAGAACGTGGTCATCTTCACCTCCACGAGGGCGTCAAATCTCACATCTGTTTATCTGTTGCATCTAACTGTTAAAGGAACTGGACGTAGCAGGACTCGTGGACTGACAGAAATTTATATTTGTTTAATTTCCGTGACATTACGTCATGTGCCAGTTCGGAGGCCGTGCTTATGAATAGAAGTGACATGGGGTTGGGCTTTGTGGTCTTTATATACGAAACCGCCCCATTTTAATTTTACGCTCCTTTCTCTTGAAGAGAGGGCGTCGAAGTTAACACGGTTGGCCAGGCATCGATAAAACAAGCTCGGAAAGTTTATTCCATGCCGGAATACACTTAATATCATCATTCGCTCCTCGCAGCGTGCTTTTATATATATTCAAGCCGCCTTGTTCGGTATCGAAAATACGATTTTGAGGTCGTGCAGAATACCATAACCTCCACATCAAGTTTAATCCAAATCTGTCCAGTGGTTCTTGACTTGAATCAACTTGACAGAAAGACGAGATAGAAAGCTTTGAGAACAGAAACTACATCTGGTACTTGTGTTGGCAATCAAACCCTGTCCTTCTTAATCTTGTATAATAAAAATAATTTTATTGTATATTTAGAATAATTATTATTATTATTATGTAATTGGCCATCTGATTGTTGATACAGCACTGTAATAATAAAGAATTTAATTTAATTTAATAATTTCAAAAGTATTATAAGACGTTCCTGGTAAACAATCTAGCATGGAACTACAAGAGACAGTAATGTTGGAAACAGTACAAATCTTGATAAAATATTTTCATATGTATCTTCCAGAAACTGCTAAATAATGAGCCAAAAGAATACGTTTGGCCACGGCCTATTAGCAGATATCCTGGAACAAAATAAAAAAATGAGAATAATAGTAAACATTTTAGAGCGGTTGAAATGGATTTCTTTATATTTATTTTTATATTGCAGCAAAATTTCGTCATGCGGAAGGTAAAGGGCTACCTCTGAGATTCATAACACCGAGGACAACACAGGTTTAATTCTGAGATCTCGTATTCACATGATCGGTAAGTTAAGCCCTTGTTCTTAGTTGTAATCCGTGATAATATTTTTCTGCTTACATTTTAAAAATTAACTGGGTTATATTGTTTCCTGTAATTAGTGTGTTTTTAACTTTACTTTAGAGCTGAATCTTAATGGAGTACGTTAGCTTAGAAATGCTCGAATATAAATATTTCAACACGACTTTATGTAGCTTAAACACTGTAGGACCACCGACATTATTTTCTAGGCTTCATTGTCCCTTGGCTAATGTAAATTTTTATATAACTGAAGCTTCGAATGTTGTCTCTGCTTCTGTCTTCAGGTAATTGGTTATTATTACACTGAAATATTTGTTATTAATTTATTGTTTTTAATTTGAGATTAAAGACTAAAAATAACAAATTCCTTGAAGACTGTTTATAGCCATTTCTTTAAACGTCTTGTTTATAATATTAACTCCAGAAATTGGAAATTTTCACAGAACTGTTTTGTATCTTAATAAACCGACTAAAACATTTAGGGAATTTCTCTTTATATTGGGTGATGTTTCAGGTTCTTAGCAAAGACGTTTTTTTCAAGATGACGTCTGGGATATTCGTCCATGTAGTCTGGTAGATATTTACCGACATTTCAGAGATGATATCTCCTTTATGATGGAGGCAGTAAACAGCTCTGAAACGTCTGTAAATTTCTACTAGACTGCATGGAGTAACATCTTGGAGTACAGTCATCATCATACCTTTAAATGGATGGGACGGTATTGTGAATCAGGTTTTGTAACAAAAAGAGTCTGTAATCAGCTCGGATTATGAACAGTGTTTTGACAGGATTGTTCATTTAATGTGTAATAAATGTTGAGACTATGGAAAGAAGAAGTCGCGGTCTAATTCAAGATGTTATTCCGGTATTTGCATGGAGAGACTGAGGAAAACAACAAGAAAACGTGTTAAGATAGCCGGTCTCCGGCCCATATTTGAAACAGGGGCATATTGAAAAATCGTGTAGAATGTTTTACTCCAAGTAGTCGGGAAATTTGATGTATTCGCAGCTTTTACATTCACCCACATTATGTAAATGTGACCATGAACTCTATGTTGCTTCATGTAACATACTTTTACACACGAAATGTTTACTGCCTTATCAAATCATTTTATCCTCCTTGACAACAGATTGATGACGAAGCAGTTTTTTTGCCAGTGAACAAAACTTCTAGTCTGTATGGGTTAATAATACGTAGGGAAATTCTTAGCGTCAGGCGGAAAGGGATAAGTAATGCCTATTTGTAATCCTTTATGCTGTATAGTGTCCCCAAAACGTCTTCATGACGTGGCACAGGGTATAATTTAATTATTAACTCCATGGAACATAATTATTCTTGAGATGCTAAGATTTGCTTAACTTGTCAATAAATGACCAGCCTTTTGTTCATCCAGATGTTTTAATATCGTTTTCAAAAAGAGCCCACTATTGATGTCTGTCCCGAGCTAGATAAATCCAATTATCACTCTTTCACTCTGTATTTTGACAATTTCAATATGTTATTTCCTTCTGCCCATTTTTTTACCAAGTAGGCCCAGGCCTTGTGTCATATCTTTACCGTTTGTTAACAAAAATAATCCTATTCCGTCTGCAGTGAACAAACATGAAGACCAGTATATGCGCAAAATTTCACAGAACGCGGTTTATGAAACACACTATACTTCGCTTATTACTCTGATAATCAAAAGAGGTCCATAAATACGTTGGGGAAATGCAGAGTTATTAATTGTTAAATCAGGTGGTACATATGGTTACCATCGGGCTTCAAAAGGATAAATAAAATGACCTGTCATATAAAGCAGTGGTATTCAACCATTTTTTGTTCGCGTACCCCCAGATATAATTTCTTTTCCAACTTTGTACCCCCAAAGTTGTTAGTGTATAATTCAAGTTATACATAATATATAATCTACATCTAAAATAAATTAAATAAATTACATTACTGATTATTCAGTGTTTATCATAAAATAATATATATATTTTTTAAATTTCACATACCCCCCCCAAAGATGTCTTCGCGTACCCCAGGTTGAAGACCACTGATATAAAGTATCCAGCGTGACGTCACTTGGACTCAAGACTGCGGTTAGTAGGTGCAAGCTTCGCTCACAGATGTCTCTGAGCTCGTGCGCGCGAGGTCGCTGTACACACCACATGGTGAGCAACCAGTCTCTCAGTTATCTTGTGCAACTACTGGTGTGTGTTTATGTGTGGAAAGCGTGGCGAAGTTGCAGGGCCAAAAGTGGCCAAAAACGAGTAGGAAAAGATGTTGGCGGCGACTGGGCCTGTATCGCCGCCAGCCAGGCGTAGTTACCGTCGTAATTAAAGTTCATATCCACTTTGTTGGCAGTGATTTCGACCGTTATATACGAATTGCGAACTTTTGTTTCAAACATTTCCGATAACCTCTACTCGATACAGTATCTTTCTAGTTCCCTGCGTTGATTTAATCCGTTTGTAGTGTAAAACAGTGTGTAGATAATTTTAAAAATTGCACTGTAAGTCACCAACTAATTATTTGCGCTGTAACGAAGTCTTTCAACTGTACGTGTTGAAAACGTTTCGATTATAACGCGCGTCTTTTGAACATGCTTTGCAGATCCACAGGTGGCTTGTGTTATTATTGTGACTCGAAGTGTTTTATAATTCGTACACATCGGAATATTCTGATGAAGAAATTTATAACACTTCGTTAACAATCAGTATTATACACACACTTACGAATAACATAAGAACGTTGTACCGTCATTAACGGAAATGTTTTGTAACTAAATGTCCCATTTGACATACGAATGAATACACTTACCAGTGATATAAGAGTGTGGCACTGTTCTAAGTATCTTTTTAATGGAAATATACTTTCGTAACTGAATACCTTATTCAACATATGTAATTAATTTTGAGATTAAAGTAATGTTTATATTTATATATTCGACTTCTGATTTGTTTTCGTTCGTTTGAAAACCAGTATAGGATTACATTGCATTGTTACGATCAGTTTGATTTCCGTGCTTTTTTGTGATGTGCCGAGAATGTGATATTGGAATGTATTTGAGTACAACGTTTTATTATTGTAAGTAATCGTGGACTGCTATTGTAACAAGAGAAAGGGACTTTAAAACCTGTGAGGTATGATTAACCAGGTAACGTGTTATTTGACTGACATAATGGCGGTGTTGCGGTGAAGTGGGGGTGTTTGTAACTACACGTTGCATTACGACGCACCTTGGAGCGTCATTTTAAGTGGTCCAGACGAATTGAAGATCTATCTGCTCTCTCTCGTCTGCCAAAATAGCGAAGTCCTCATCCTACTCGCTCATCAAACTGTGGGCCTTGGTCAAGGACTTCACCGAGAAAGCAAAACAAAAAGGAAACGATAATAAAGAACACAGAACATGAGGCGAGAAATCAGCTGGGCGCTGAGGTAAAGTACTGCACTTATTAATTATATTATTTTTTCGCCAGGAAACGGAAAATCAAATAATAGAGTTAAAACTTTTTATAGTTCTCATTACTTAATTGAATTTACAAGCACGGTGATTACTGTATATACCAGCCACAGTTTGTATGCGTTTTCTGTGATGCACAAAGTAAAATAATTATTGTTTTCTTAAACAGCATTAACCAACTGATCAACGTAATGGTCTAGTGTGGTGTTTTCTTCGCGGTACGGACTGAATTCTTGAATATTATTTTGTCGAGCTTCGGCTTCAAAGGGTTTAAGACGACGCTATAAGCACAGGGGCTTCATGCAGTAATTACGTTCGCATTTTCAGATTGAGTTTTTTAAAGGAATCCACTCCACAAATTTAGGTACGTAAGTAGGCAGGCGATTGAATTTCTCACAGTACAGACAACCAACCATACTACCTTCGTTGCTGAATGTATTATTGTTCTCCATCAGTTTAATGTTAGGTGTCCTTTAACCAATTCAAATCTTGTTTTGGTTTCGGATTAAACCAAACAACCACTGGGCATTGGGTTAATTTCAAAACGAAAAGTACGACACACAACAGGCAGATGCACTAACAGATATCAACGTACTTCGCACTTGACTAACCGAAAGAAGAATTCATAAACTTTCATTTACAACTGAATTCGTTCAAAACAAATAACATATATATTATAAGGCTCTTGGTAATGCCATCCACTTGCATTTCCGTTATATGCATTATTTCTCGTTTTAGTCTGGCATCAATTTTATCGCAAGTCGAAGTTAAGCGGTCACTAAGCACGCCAGTTTCGTATTCGGAAAGCCCTGGTTTGATTCTCAGTGCTGTAAGCGGGGTAAAGACACACAATATGCGTTGTTGTACAAACTTACAGAGAAGTAAGTTTGTAGGAATGAAACAATTGTATTCAGTTGCTGTCCTATTAAAAATCGAACAAATTTAATTACATAGACTGGAGACAGCCCAGCAGGTGTATTCTAATAGGATATAAAAAGTATATAAGAAGCAAATACCAGGAACATGAACTAGGTTCTTTAGTGCAAAGACATTTACTTTCCTGGGGGGTTTTATAAAGAAGTTTAGGTGATTATAGAGACATGGTTCTCAAACAGTGGCGTACGAACGCTTTTGTAGTATGTAAAATTTTTAGGGCTGCAAGATGATTATTAAAAATATATTGTAAATGTTAAACAGGCAACTGTCATAAATATTTTACGTTACTGCCCCAGACAAACCGGGAGAAACTGAGGAAATTCAAGAAATACCTAATTAAGTTACTCAGTCCTATTCTGAGTTAAGGACACTTTAAAATACGAGCCTTTAGTCCAGTGTGTACCCAATTTTTTATAGGGGTTTTAAAGTTTCGGGGGGCTTGATGCTGATCTCTCATCCCTATCTAGTACCAAGGTAAAGATTGCTAAGGGTTGTACATTTTCTCCCCAGGCGTCTGTATTCCCTTCAGCACCAGAGACGTTTTTTCATCGTCTATGGTCAGCTTGACCGTTGTTTTCACCAGAGTCTACATTACATCTTAATAATAATAATTCAAGTCATTTATTTAATATTTATAATAATAATAATAATAATAACAGCAATAACAACAAGAAAGGATTAAATCAAATCTAAAAGTTTGTGACGATGCTGAGTTATTTAAATAAAAACGTCTTTTCTATTTTATTATTTTATTGACGATGGAAAATATCCAAAGAACTTTTTATTTAGGAAAGTGTTATATAATTCTCTGGAATCCATCATTTATTCATACAGTTAGGTTAGAAAAATGCAAGAACAAGTGTGTGATAAATACCAGAGGTCTGTAATATTGTGATTATAAGTTATGATAATTCTCCTGGGTTAAGATAAAAATAAAGATAACCAAGCACTAAAGCAGAGAGCCTTGAAGACGTAGAGGGTAGTGTTTCTGAACCGGTGATAACTTTTTAATTTATGTTGCTCATCTAATTCTGCTTCGGCTATGTTTTGCCTATCACAGCCGGAAAATATTTAATAAAAAGAAAGGTATTTTCTTTCATTCTTTCCTTCCAGCGACTAAATCCTTTGTGTTGAACATTATTACATTTTCCCTTTCTACATACTGCCTAGATATTCACTCTTGACGATGGGTTGTAACGCCGTGTGGTCTGGTAGAAATTTACCGACGTTTCAGAGGTTCTTGCTACCTCCATCAGCCATGATGATGGAGGCAGCAAGGACCTCGAAAACAGCCAACTTCTTTTAATGTTGTTCCGCCATTAGTAACAAAGCTTGATAAAATATTTCACAATCTTATTTTAACTCTGTTAGGAACTCCACAGCTTCAGGTCACTGAACTGAACAGAAAATTAGTTGTGTTACTGGAGGAACTGAACGCTATTCATCCCGAATCTCAATTTGTTACGTAGTCAGCGTTGACACGAGTTGAATGTGACTTCAGTCCAGTTAGTTTCTGAGGAGTATCGGGTTAAGATCCATCAGCCTTGCTTCATCTGAATAAAAAATTATGAGCGGGGAGGTGTAATCAGGTTTGGAGTTTACGCAGTTACCAAAAATCAGTTTTAATAACTTTTCATTTATTGTTGTCCGACCTTTAGCAAAACTGAAATATATCGAACAAATGTTAGTTAACCCCCCCCCCAATACAAAATTTTGTGAAAATCTGTTAAACGGTGATCAGGTTGATAAAAGAGTGGCACAGTTTTAAACCTTCATTTTAAAACGTGTCTAAAATTTGATATTGCCCTTTGGTTCATACCAATATACAGTTATGTGTATTGAATGCTTCTGAAGTTTGAAAAGAAATCAGTGCGTTAGCCTATGACACGTCTGTGCTTCAATAAAGAAGTGTTTTATTCAATTGACAGCTGCATTAACACTTCAATTCTTCTGTCTGCAAAGACAATCATCATCCAAGTATCATAGGTCGTACTTCTATACTTCAACAGCTGTTTGTCGAACGTTTGATCTGACCTGGTATTACGTCACGATTTTCAATAAGAGGATTGGTATTTTGAAAGCTTTTCGAATGAATGGCGTTGAAAGCTTTATTATCACATCAGCAGCGGTTATAAATTGTATTGTTTCTATAAATTGAATTTTCTCTTTAAAAGCTGTATCCATTAGCGGTATAGTACTCTGTGACCATTTTGTCGGTGCTTATTTGTGCATTATTTAACGTTGGATGGTAAGATTATTAATACACAGTTAATTGGAAAGGAAGCATTTGTTGCTGAATTCTAATTTACTACTCCAGCATTTACTTAGAAACTGAGAAATTCCACAAAAACTTGAAATTAGGATAGCCGGTCTTCGGGCCGAGATTTGAACCCGGAACCAGAATATAAAGTAGGAGTGGCTATAACTCAACTGCACGTTTTTTGTTTTGTTTTTTTTATATTTTTTTTACCACGTACTACACGGATGACGCAACTGTTTTGAAAAAAAGATTACGTCTATAAAGTTAGATGAGCATGCAGTGTTTGTATATACTGAATCTCTACAAATCACAATTAAATTCTACAGACAGATTTCGATACAGACCTCCCGCTTCAAATTTAATCAAAATCCTCAAAATAGTTTAGGATATGACACGACCTTCCCATAATGCATCAATTTTAAACATTTTTAAAATTAATATTTTAAAATATAATCCTCTTTTGTCATACCAACTGTCTATAGATCAGAGCCAATGAAAGGTTTGACCCGCAGATGCTCAAGGCACTGAAAAACGGGTCGCCTAAGTATCTAAGTAAGTAATCCTGTTTTAAGAGATGATCTCCATTCAAGTTATGTTCTTCGCTTTAGCGTGTTCGTCTCTACATTTTCCTTGACCACACGAAGATTCCAACCTTTTCTCTTCGTATTTCTCCTAAAATAAAGCGTTCTTATTAATGACAGTTTCAGTCGAATAATAGATCACGATTACTTAATGGACCACAATTTTGTATACCGTATCCGATGTGAGGCGCCCATCTAGAATAACCAGGAAAAGAGATAAAAGGGTAAAAAAATATGTGCCAAACCGGTTTATACCGAATGCGTCAAGTAGAAGATTTCGTATCAGTTCTGTATTGTCTGGCTCCTGTTTAAAGGGAAAACCTCATCGTCTGAGGTACTAATTACATGTTTTTTTCTTATTATAAGAGTTTAAAATGGGCGACCACTAAACTATTATAATCCTAGGAGAAACTATTAAGGAGATTTAATTGTAAATAAACGACTAATATGTTTGTATTTAATGTAGAGGCCTGAGACCGCTCATCCTGACTTTGGTTTTTATATTATTCCTTCGTCCTTATAGAAAAATCGTGCGATACTATCTTAAAATAGACCATAGAAGCTTCTATGAATCACCGTCCTTTGAGCAGATTATTGTATTTCTGATGTTACAGGGTTGTATTTGAGAGATGCTTGGTTTGAATTCGTTCAGTATGATGGGTCTTATGATTGAGGTTTTTCGTGATTACTCTCAGCATTTGCCATCTAATCCGGAGATATTACAGTGAAATAGGACAAGAATAGATACTATACGCTGAGGAGTTTAGTGATTACGTACACCCGTCGACTTCACTCCACGGTATAAATTTCTGGGACCATTAGACAGGGAGCTGTGTGGTTTTGGACGTTGGTGGTTCAGATAAATCTTCTAGTTTCCCCATCTATTATCCAACACTGACCATCAAATGAATCTCTTTCTTTCATACCGAGGTTTTGCACTGGGTGGAGGTCTGTACATTTTCATTCCCCGACTTTCATATAAATCTGTGTTTGAGCTAACTTTTTTTTTTAGATCAGCTGTTAGCTTGTCCCATTCCACGAGTGGTTGTGAGGTAATATATTACACATAAGTAGTACAAATATTGTTCGTCAAACATCCGAACTCCCAGCGTACAAGTTTATGACTGACGTTATTTAAGGAAAGTAAATATCGTTAATATTTTTTCAAAGAAACTTTGTTACAAACTTGGATAAAATGTCTTATAGTGTTGCGTGAGTTTACAATGTAGACATTGGCTTGTCCGCTAGGAAATCTTAGTTGTAGAATACACTAAATTCCGTTTATAAGGATACGGTCAAGGTAAGGTGTAGCAAATGGAAGGTGTAGTTCGCACTGAGCCGACGGTTATAACAAAAGGTTTCTGAAGTCCTGAACGTTATTAATCGCTGTTCTAATGCCACTAAGACGCTTTAACTGTATAAATGTACTTATATTTTATCTTACCGATATTCTGACTGCGTTTTGTTCTACGGTGTTAAAGAGAGACTTTTCTTAGAACCTTATTTGAATTGTTTGCAGTGAAGAGAAGGAATAAGGATTGTATTATTATTATTAGAATGAATGTGCTGTCTCTGTCTGCTGTACATAAATTATTATTCTTCCCCGCTTTTAAGGGATTTTTGGCCTTATGAGATTTATGATGTTTAAAGTTATCACAGCAGTGAAAATGTCGAAGTTTTTCTTCTGAGCTCTGACGCCTTGCGGACTCGTAGGTAGATACCACCGCATAGGAGAAGCATGTTTCCGTCTCCATTTGAACCCTGAAGCTGGAGGCAGCGTGTTTGTCGAAAATGTTGGCATAAACACAACATCTACATTGTGATAGTTTGTATGTTATTAATATGTATCTTACAACATTTTCAACGAGCACTTTACAGTATATTATGGAATAAATGTAATTAGGTGTTTAAATCACCAATACGTGGCATTACGTTCTTATGGCCCCTTCATAGTGTTTTGATGATTTCGCGTTGTATTCAGTGTTGTTGTTTTTATAGACTTCTTTCATGATTCAGTATTTTGAAACGAGACAGTGCGTTTCGGTAGCTGGCTGTGCTGCCGTCTTCAGGTGAAAATGCCTATTCTGTTGAGTCCGCTAGAAGGAGGTAATTTCAGTCCCTTGACGGTTTGGTCAGTATTAAATCCAGTCGGTAAATTTGTTGAAACTATTTTTCATCATAATGAGGACACGATATTCTGCTGGATTTTCGCTGGATGTTTTTGAAGTAATGAGAATGAGGTCATGTCTTCCAGTGTGTATCCATCGTCGGTGATGGTAAAAAATAGCGACGAGGAGCTTTTTCGAGCATGGGAATATCTCTTAGTTAATAGACCGAGAAATTGGTGATGTCCCTAGTGTACTGCTGGCACGGTATCAACAATTTTTAGGGGGGAAAACACGGCCCTGAGTTTGTCAACAGCGGGATGATGCAGACTTGCACCCTCGTAACAGATCCTGGAGGTTTCAAAACAGCTAACACGAAAGCCCTCCGTCATTGGACGTGAGCCATTTCCTACTACTTGGAATCCTCACCTCTGTCCTTAATGATCTACCTGAATGTTATCCTCATGTCTCTAACAAGTTTTTTCGAGTATACATTATCAAAGAATTTCCCTACCTAATTTCTGTAATGTATCCGAAGCGTAGCAAATACCAGCTATATTTAGGTCAATTCTCTTTTTGTTTCGTGTTAAATAAGTAGTCCATGTAGATGTTTCACTTTTGCAATGAGGCCTTCTTGGCTTATGAGTTTTCTATGTTCCATCAACAGGGACGTCCATGTGAAGAACGGTACAGTTTTGCCTTCTCACAGCTACGCGCACTCAGACTTAATGGAACGTAGTCTTTACCTTGCGTCTTACGTGAACGCGCGTGTGTGTATCGGTTGATTTCTGTCATTCTTAACATCAGACTCCGATTACAACCTCTAATGACTTTTATTCCTTAATGACACGGCTGATTGCTCGAGAAAACAAAATTTCACTGCAGGGATTTGACATAAAAATTCAGATTTTATGTATTTTTAAACAGTTTATTTAAAGATTTTAACGGTTTGTAGACTAACACTGTTATATTTTATCACCTCGTCAGACGTATGCTATTATCAAGGAAATAATTATATGAATTCTATGCCTCTTATGCTGTCCTGCTAAGCTGAGGAGTGGAAATGTGACATCAAAATGTGAGGATAACGGAGTTAGGCCTGATAGTAAATTTTGAAAGTAACATGTAGATTGCTTTCTTCTGGCCTGTTGCGCCATGTAGTCTGGTAGAAGTTTACCGACGTTTCAGATATCTTTGTTGCTTCAGTCGTCAGAGCGATTGTGGACACTTCCGAAACGTCGGTAAACTTCTACCGGACCACACGGCGCAACAATCCAGAAGACAGCCATCTTCATACTCTCCTCCATGAAAACCTGAAGTCTTACTAAATATATAACTTTATTATATCCTTATTAGGCCTAGTTAGAAGAACCTCGTGTGTCTCTTCACATGAAAAAACTTAATGACGCTACGTGAGATTATGGTGATAAAGGCACTGTACTCCTGCACATGTTTGCTTAACAGGGGAGTGTAATAGTTCGGCCCTTAATATTAGAGAGGAGGGTCTGCATGTTGAAGGATGGAGTCTGGCGTATTCATTTGCGTGGAAATAAAGGTAGAGTTATTAAAATAACAAGGGAAATTATATGTTACTTGAGCATGTAAATATTGGCATTTTTTATTCTGAAAATTCACGGGAGTGCTGTTTGCATTTCACGTCGTGGAGTGAGTTGGTGGCCTACGGTATGTGCTCAAGAAGCCCGCAGTAGCAGCTGGACCCTTCTTCACGCACGCGAATATAATGCAATTATTCTTTTGTTTTCTTGTACCGCACACGACGCCAAAAAAAATTATCTTTTTTCCCCCCTCCAGATTTTCAATTTTTTTTTGCTTCCCGCACTGGGTGATTTACTACTGATGAAACTGAGTATCTTTCCATATATTACTGTATTATGTGTTGTTAGGGATGCACATTACTGAAATAGGTCGATAAATGTCTCACGAGTTTTATGTACTTTGAAGAAAATTAACTCATATTTTTCACCGTAATTTTTCTGTTAGTATGAATTTCAACATTTTCAACACGCTAATATGTAATAACCATTTAATTTCCTAATACTGTAACATAATAGGAAATTTTTAGCTTTTCAAAATTAAACTTGTTTACAATTTGTCATATATTTCAGTACTAAGATGGCTGTCTTCGTGCAGTTTGGTACACGTTTACCAACGGGAGACAGTATGTTTCCCCGAAACATTAGGATCTTCTTAAGAGTCTGCAGAGACTTGCAGCCCAGAACATCATCATCATCATTATCATCTTAACCGCCTTGAGAACCTCAAATATCGCGCGTTTCTTTAGTTATTCGACTGCAGATCGGACCTAGTTATACGACAGGCGATACAGTTTCGGTTTTGATTCCAATGACTCCAGTCACTGGAGCTGTTCTGTCCGGTTATTGTGCTCTAAATGTGGCCTTCAACGTGGGAACAAAAATTATAACATTTTTGTCGTACCGTTATTGTGAATTTAAAAATTTGTTTTCTCTTTAATGGAAACACGACAGGCGTAGTTGCGTGCTGTTCCATCGCGTGACAAAAACCAGTCAGTAACAAGTTTGAAGAACGAAACCCAAAGTGTGTGTCTTTAACTGATACTTAGACGGGAGTTTCCTTCATACGTCTTAATCAGGCGCACAGATTTACCAGACTGGATTACGTCGTAGTATTTACAAGTTCGTTAGTGGAATTTGTTTATTTAACGACGTGTGTGAACATTGCTGTGGCTTGGACACTTGCAGTGGCTTCTGACAACACAGCTAATGAGCCGTCCTCTACACGCGGAACGTTCGTGCAGTGTCCTTGTGCCGTAAACACGAGTCGAAGTGACAACCCTTCAGCTGCAAACCCCTTTAAGTCACAGGTCGTTGTACTCTGTCGGTTCTGTTACTATAGATAACAAATAATATCTTGATTGATGTCACAAGAATTGTTTATGGGTTTTTGTACTTAAGACATTTGGCAAATATTTGTATCTAGGTATTCTCCCTTGGTCTGACTGTCTGTCTGTCTTGACTGTTTTTCGTATCTTTTGATCCATTTATACTCTTCTTTAGGTAGTTTGTTGAAAACCAGAGTTTTGGTTCACACAAGAAATTTGGTAAATGTCTTCAACTTTATCTTAATATTTTATGTTAACCTGTTATGAAAACTTTTGTCACAGATTCATCTTGTGTCTTTATAATGTTGCGGTTGGAATACTGAGGATTTATACAGGAAGGACTTCGTTCGTCGTGCATCCTGATTCTTAGTAAGATTATCTTTTTAGAGACTTGGCTGTTGTAGAGAATCTAAATTTATGTATTGAATTTCTAGCCACTCGGTGTCGATTTTATGATCATGAGCTGGATATTAAGGCTTTGTCTCCACTTGTTCACGTAGAGAAGCCAAATGTTTTGGTTTGTTGTGTCTTGTTGATTTTAGAAGGATTTTAAATACACGAAGTGACTTCTGCCAAAATATATCCTTAGAGGGACAAAGAATCTAAACGTTATTCGAAAAGGACTCATTCTTTGTGTGTGTGTGTGTGGGGGGGGGGGGTCAGAAGGATTTTGAAAAGCCAGGTCAGCATGCCACGTATTTCCGGTTTGAAAGAAACGAACATCGACTATTATGTTAGACCCTTCTGGTTGTTACTTGACGATAGCGTAACACTTTTAAATGCAGAATTAAACTATAAAAACTGAGGAAGAAACAAATCAATTGTTTGGGGAATTTTTAATGCTAGAATAATTTTGTGTGTTGCCTGACTTTTATTATACACAATTAAGTTTTAGGTTTCTAGAAAGCCGTACGTTCTTCACTGCGACCTGCGGTGATTGGCACAGGTTTTAAAATGAGATTAATGTTATTACTATCTCTGAAGATCGAAACAGTTTAAAGAACTAATGATCTATATATATATATATCGACACATACAGAACGTGCCTAAAAGTTGTATACAAAGCAGGAACTTTTGTGGCCGTTTGCAAGTCAGTTCCTAATCGCCGTCAATTGTGCTACGAAGTTAACCGTGGTCATTTTTAACACCTACACTAGATTAGTTAATTCTCTAAATGCCAATACTGACTTATGTAGTGATTGAGTTTAATAAAATATATTTATTTTATGCATTTAATGTGTGTATACATATTTTGGGAACACTGTGTTTTATCTGATTGAATTTGAAAGTGTTTAAAGGCCATTAATTGCAAAGACGCGAATCTTACCACGATATGAATGTTTATTTATTTATGGTTTATTTAAGGACGTTATCAATGGCTCAGATTGTAACGCGTTCGATGATAGGATGATTAGCGAATAATTAATGGGAAAAGATTTGAAAGGAAGAATTCGTGGCCTGGTTTAAGGTATTACCCGAGCATTACTGGAGGGACTGAGGAAAACATTGAAAAATGTGAACCATGGTAGCCAGTGTTCGGGCCGAGATCTGAACCCATGGACTACCCGAATACGAAGGTGGTGGAGTGCTAACAACTCTACCGCGACATTTGATTGTTATGTTAACTCTTACTTTGTTTATTAATGCAGTTTTAACAGCACAGGCTATGTGGAACCGAATACGTAGTGAAGATGATAATGAAACGAAGCGGTTGTGGTCTTTTCGGCATAAATTATTCGAAAAGTATGAGGTGGGAATGACATACGCTTATGTGATATGCATACCAATCCTGTCTTTCGACAGTACTCCTAAAAAGTTCCCATGCCTGCCTACTTATGTAACAGCACTTATCGTGACGTATCGTCATTGCACATTGTATGATTATGTTGTCATCTGCTGACTGTCCTCTGGCCTTGACTCTAGCCGTAAAGAATAAGCATTTTATAACAATTGATCAATTTTTCAGCAAGCTGCATTCCTGTTTAGAGCCTCGCCTTTAATTATTATGTTTAAATTAAGTTCTTGTGATGTATTGGTTGCTTATATCTTGTTGGATACGTGTGCTGCTGTATGTGATTGTGTGACAATGCTGATGCATTGCTGTATTTAGAAACAGCTGATTTCAGGCACCTCGGAGTGGAATTCAAATGATGCTTAAGGGTGTTTTAAATTCCAGAGATCTCATCCCGGTACGGAACAGGCTGCATGTCTATATTAAATGGTAATAAACGTAAGTTTTATGTCGTAGAGGAACGATAGATCATGTCTAACTTTCAGCAAGTTTCAAGTTTTAAACAAGACGAAAATGTTTAAAATTGTTTGTTTCTGTGGATTTATGTCCCAAACAGTTTGTAGCACTGACGATTGGTATCAGAAAGACTGCAACTTTATACACTTATTGTTCTGAAATCTTAGTTTATTTATTTGATTTTGTGTTTAACGCCTCGACCCTCACAGACAATTTCAGGGTTCTACACAGCGACGTTTTTTTTACATCTTAGTTTTTAAAATAATACGGAACTTATATAAAGAAAGTTTACAAAACGATGTTGAATGTGCCCCAAATATTTTTAAAATAGACGTAATAAATAAACTTGGGTTTTAGAACATTTAGTATATAAAAGTGTATGTGACATTGGATATATAAATGTATACTAATAGCTGCCTGGTGACTTTTGAACTCCATATCTTTATAACGCGTCCTATTGTCACAAGGACTGTTAAAACGTTGTTTTAAGGAAAACTTCAATTTATGACGTTGTGCTATCATAATATTCTGCTTTTATGCTTTATTTACGTTAAGTTCGTGTAAATTACGTATAACGGGAAAGCAAAGTCTGTCTGTCTCTCCGTCCACACGTTTTAACTTCAAGTAATACGGGAGATTGAATTGTGTTAAGTGTTTGGGATGTCCACTGAAGTTTTCAAAGAAATGAGAGATAGGACAAAGTCACCGAGAACCAGAAGTCACGAACTGCAGGTGAATAACATTTTTTGTTAGAGCTGTGTTGCTTTGACACTGATTTGGAATCTTGCCGTGACCAATTATACTTTTTTTTTGTATTCGTATTTAATCAGTTTTTTTTTTCAGAAACATTTCTTGGTTCAAAATATTTGTACGTAATACGAAATTATTGTTTCGTAAAGAGCAATAAGTGAACACAAAGTCCACAGAACACATTTGACGTCCACACAGCGTCACAACACCGAGGAACATCATCTTCTTCACCGCCCTGAGAATTTTAAATCTCACATACCTTTCTTTAGTCTGTTGCCTCTAATTTAAGTTTACACACAAGTATTTTAATATTTAAAATATTTGTGTATTTACTTGGATAATCAAACAAAATGAAAGTTCTGAATACAGATGATCTTTAATGCATTACATGTGGTTTACATTCTGGCTGTGATGTTTTAAAATGAATGGCACGCACAGTCACGGGAAAGGAAAGCGATTTATGAAGAAACCACGTTCTCTCCTTGAGTCAAGAGCTGTAATGGCTCAGTACTACAAGGTATATGTAATTTGTCATTAAAATCTTAAAGCGTTCCGCTTAAAGGGCACAAAACAGAGACCAAGAATCATAAGAAGACGTGTTTTACATTAGAAAAAGCAGTTCGTGCTGTAGCTCAGTGTGTCAGTAGACTGCATACAGAGCATAATTCAGATTATAAAATATTTTTTCATATATTACGCCCTGTTCTATTCTGTTGTGTTCTTCAAATTAGTAGTTAGTATATTATACCATGGAAATTGTCAAATTCCTCCAATAATTAATAAATTTTGGATTTGAGTTTCTCACGGCGGTGATTACGAAGATGTAGTCACTCATCACCCTTATGATGGAGGCAGTAAGGATCTCGGAAACGCTTTTAAACTTATACCAGACTACACGGAGGAGCAACCCAGATAAATGATTTATTCCTTGTGCCTGACTTTATTAAGTCTTTAATTGCAGTTGATAGGGTAGGTTATGCGTTTAATGAATTACAATGAATATACCCACTTACTAACAAGGGACTGCAATGAATTACTGTCTGTGAAGTTCTGTGTCCTGTGGACTCTTCCCAAATGGTAAATAGCCGTGGCTTATTGACTCATTTAGTGTCGCTTATAATTTGATTTATGTGATGAACTACAATGTACATACGTACGTAATATACCGGTAACGAATGGTCTATTCTCTGTTCTGTGTTAGGTCTAAGGGTGTCGGCATTTACATGTGCTTGGGCTGGTTATTTCCCACAATAGAAACATTAGAAGCGTTTAGTGTTTGAATCTCCGTACTGAATAGCTCAAATATTTTATACAAATTAAAGTAGGTAACTCACGGAATAACTTGTCGAGAGTAGACTTTTGTGTCGAGTGAAGTAATGTTTTCTAGCTTAATGAACTATGAAAATACGTTGCTAACGTAATGTAATGAATTATAACCTAAGAAAATTATATTACACTGAAAGTTCTAGTGAAAAACTTTTTATTTTAAATGTTAAATGCATGTAAATAGTATTTAGCTTCATGGAATAATTAGGTATTCTATAACGTAACTAACAATTACGAACTTATTAAATACCTAGATATTCTGTGAAATTATAGAC
Source organism: Zootermopsis nevadensis (assembly GCF_000696155.1). The sequence goes on from NW_019059763.1 coordinate 399,644, forward strand.
TTACACACTTTAACTGTAACATGTAAGCCTATGCCGGACACTCAATGACGGCATTACAATAGATAAACATCAAAATACTGAAATTATGACAGACTTCGTTGTAACGAATCACAAACCGAAGAACACATGTTATGTACAGAGTGATCAAAAAGTCATGCAACACACAGTAAAACATTGATATTTGCAGTTCAATACAGTTCGACTGGATTAATATGAACACAATATCACTGTGAGTGTACAAGAGCCTACGAAGGTTACGTCATGTCATAACCTTTCTTGCGCTAGTTGTTCAATTATCTTTCAACAGGCGAAGGGCAGGGATGGCTTTTTCACAAGTGCAAAGAGTTTTCGTTGTCGGACACTGCCTGGAATCTCGTTATTACTTAACATACTATAATGAGTTTAAGGATACGTTTCCAGATTATCTTGTGCCAAACAAATCGACATGTCGTCTGGTGGACAGATTACGTGGGGCAATTTTTTTCATCGGTTTGCATCAAACATGAGGAAAAGAGTGAAAGCAATCATAGCTGAACGCCGTGGACATTACCAATAAGTCATTAACACTTTTTTGTCTCTGATTTCGAAGTAATTTATTTTTTTGACAGGTAGAACATCTGTCAGGAATGGGTTTCGTGATTTTTCAATCGCTTTATAACTGGTTCGCAGACTGTCCCAAAAATGGACACACAAGGTTAACGTTACGTGTTTTATGTTTGTATAACTTTTGGGACAGTCTGTACAGTACACAAATCAGTATATTGTAAAAAAAATGTTAGGGTGCTTTTTATGTTTTCTGTGGGATAAAAGTGGATCTGTTTTTCGTGTGTGTAGTCAGGTTAAGAGGAAAAAATTAAATAATCGTATCAAATCATATGTTAAGGGTCACAGACCATAAGAATTTCATTGCGATTTGTGACTTGACCTATGAACTCTCAGTGAAGACTACACTGAATGATTGTTGTCTGTTTGTCACGAGTTCTGACGTACTATCAAGTTATGGCACATTAAATTTAAACTGAGGTTTTTGCTTTGTTTTATCGCGATGTAATGGGACATTTTCACGCACATATAAAGACTGGAGTTTGTTGTCTATAAAGTGTGATATTTAATTCATACTTACATATAGTATGATAACCTTACATATAACCTTTATAGATATTAAAGTACTGAACAAAAAATTCTGGAAGAAACTTGTGAAAACCACATTATTTTTTTATCAAGTCCATATAAAGCCTCAAATATAAATGAATAATTGTAGAATTTGCGGGCTGTGAATACGGCAATTTCTCATTAAAGGAGGGAAATTTCTTTAACAGATGAGCGACTACTATCTTCTAAAGAAGAATACTGTTCCATAGAGTTAGTTTTAATGTAAATTACTTGTTAAAAATTCCACCCGTAAAAATTCCCACTGTCTTTTGAAGTCACGGTCACGGATCCATAAACTAAGAAGTTGAAAAAACGTCGTTAAATAACAAGAATTAATTAATCATCAATCGTTGATTATCTTTAAGCTACAGTAACTCCGTAGTTGGTAGATGACCCAAAATCAGGCAATATGTTTGTTAGAGTTTATGTAATTTTGCAAATGACGCGTCGTTTGATTAAACTGTGTGAGTAATAAAATCTCCTTTTACGTTCCTCATGTGTTCCTTGCTGATGGTTGATGGAAACCACAGCGGGGACTTGACATTTCAGAAAGTAACAGTTTAAATTTCTGAGCAAATAATATGAACACAGAGCTTTAAAAATAACTAAATGGTACGAAATGGTTAAACATTGTATTTAATGTGTGTGCCATGTCAGAGAGCATGAGTCATATGTGCGGAACAGATTGAAAACAGGGACAAACTCCCTCAAGTCAGAGCTCCATATTTAAGTCAAAGTTGGTACCCAATGATATTCAATCTTAACTAACGCAGATGTGTGTGTGTGTATTAAAACAACATTTAATCGACATCTTAAAAAGCAATGTCTAATTGGTCTCTGTAATGGAGAAATGTTCTGTTTTCTGTGAGGTAGGAACTATTTTTAAATATCTGCACACGAGACTCATTTACCACTCTCTCCGTCTCTCTTACTCTCTTTGAGTTAATTAAAGAATGGTTAATTATTAGGGCGGCTTATTAATGTTTATTTATTAAGAAACCGTCCTCAGTGGGCTTGTTTTATAAAAATAAATGGCAGAATACCGAGTTTACGTTTTATAGATAAGGCGTTGTAACGTAAGAGGTGTGGCGTGGTGCAGGCTGGGAAGATGGGAGTTTTAAGAGGATGCATAAGTGCTTGAGAAGATACGAGATCATTGTGGACAGAGTTTAAGGTTCTAAACACGCAAAGATTGTAGTGAAACTGCAGATTACAGTCAGTTTAAAGGGCCAGAAATGGTTGAATTATCACCACAAAATATTACATTAAGGTTATTAAATCAAGTAAAATGAGATTGGCTAGACACTCAGCACACATGGGAAAGATTAAAATTCTTCCGAAAATCTGAATACGAAGACATAACCGTTTCAGATAAAAAAAAATATAAACTTTGTGGCGTTTGGTGTAAGGCAGTGAGGTGGATTTAACTGACTCAGGATGGAATTTATTCCCGTAATGTTTCTCAATCTGTGGTCCGCCTGTTGAGTAGATGCCACTCAGTTTATTTTTATGCTGTCTTGCTCTAAATTTTAAGATTTTTTTTCGCACTTTTACTTCCACACTGTAATAAAAACGTTACGAAGGAAACTGTTCTTTTTATATTTTAGTTTGCCTGTTTTATATTTAATTAGAATATGTGTTGTTTATCTTGTTGTCAATATTAAAATTTATTACTGTAATCAACTGTGTCAATAACAATTTGTTAATCCAGAGGAATCTTTTCCAAACTCTGTGTACAACAAACACAAGAAAAGAAGGACAAAATACGAGGAACATAGAGAATGGAAGGAAAGAATTGGGAAGGATGAAATACATTTTTCTACTGCTGCTTTATCTCCAGTCAGATTACTATTGCAAAAGGAAATTATTTACTTTACAAGACTTTGTGGCACCAGTGTTCACGCCCTTGACTTTAAAATCTACAGGTGTACAGGAATATGCCGTGTGGGAAGGAGACACGCAACTTTACCCACGCTTCTGTGAGTTCATCTACAGGTGACCCATTTCGAGCTCCCAAAGTCTTTAAGTACGATTTGAGGTTTTCACGGCTTCTAGTACGAAGACGTCTGTCGTCTGGGTTGTAACGCCGTCTAGTCTGGTAGAAGTTTGCCGACGTTTCAGAGGTGCTTACTGCCTCCATCATCAGGGCGATGATGGGACGTAGGTAAACTTTTACCAGACTAGAGGGCGTTACAACTCAGAAGACTGTAATCTTACCAAATTCTTCCTCTTGCAACACCTTTTGGTTTAAATCTAAACACATTTCTCAGCTGACGTTTGCCCTCATTCATCTAATTTGCAATATAACTGTTGATGGTACCATATGCCATGCGTGGGAGAACGACGGTAACAGATTTGCTGTATACCACATGGAATATACCAACTCCTTGGCAAGTCCACAAATAGATAACCTTACATTAGTGGCTGATCTTTACGCCACGAATAAAACGTCGCTGCCTGCCGTATAGTTCTCGGAGGTTTTAATCGGTTTAGTTTAAATACCGTTTGTTTCTTAGCGTATTCAACGATACTTTATCAACTACACGGGGTGAAATGTGAAGAAAATGCTGTGGCTAGACCTCAGATAAATAATTGTGATAACATGGATGATGTCTATAAAACAAATAATTGTTCAGGTCTCTTGATATTCTTGTTTCAGAAGCTGGTTGCACAGAGTTACATTTATCTTGTCTGCTAGTGTGTGTAGGATGATTTAGGATTCAGTCAATTGGGTGCCACCTCTGGCTTGTAAGAATTGTCTAACGTCATCAAGATTGCGCACTACTGCCATGTTTAGCAATGACTTGAAGCTCTAGCAACATAATTTGGAATAATGTTAGAAATGCGGCTTCATGCGTTGTAAAACATCGGTTTATTTTACGTCAGAATATTAAATTATCCTTGATTTTTGTAGTATTAGATCTGCCTTTTAATTCACTTTTTGAGATATTTTTTCTTTTTCATCCAAATTGTAATGACCTGTATCATCACAATTTAGTAAAATAGAAGATATTACGACGTAAATAAGAGTTCTGGGAATAATTTATGAGCTTATTTTCCTTTAGAGGCTTCATTCTGTACATTGACGTTAGCTAAATCTATGGATCAGTAAATTTTACAAATTTTCAGTCTAATTCTGAGCATATTTTTCACTGTTAGAGATCCCGAATATTAAATTGGTCATGTGTAGATTAAGATATTTGTGCCTTTCCCGTATTTATCATTGGCAAATATAAACATTATTCATGCCGATCTTATAGTCAATTTATTATCTTTATCATTTCAAAAAAATTTTTTGCCTATTTTAGTCACTAGATGTAATACCGAAAGCTAAATGTTTCTCTGCATTTCGCGCGGCTGCCATGTTGTTTTATATTACACAAAAAATTCTCAAAAGTGGCGATAGTGTCGCTCCTACAATATACGAGTTTGTAATCCACCGCGTTGTTGTTATTAATTGTATTAAAAATATAAGGGAAATGCCTTAAAACGTGCTTAAAATACTTAATTCAATAGTTGATTTACAAATAACAGATCTGTTTAAACTATTCGGAGTTATTGAACTTTCTGGTCTGTGGTCAATCAGTCTTTGCTTACACCTGCTGTGGTTTTAAACCAGTTGCTTTATATGACTTTTTTGCTTTATTTCATCACGCTTGTCTGCACCCGGCAGTCGTACGTAATCTGGGCGATGTGACAGATCTTTACAAACCCACGCCAAGTTCACTCACGTGCCTATGTGTATATCCACGCAAAGTCATTGTAACAAAGAGAAATTTTAGGTTCTCATGGCGAAATTATCTGCGCTGTTTCAAATATTTATTAAAAAAAAAGACTTATGGTGATTAAACTTACAACACATAATTTTGTTTTGTAAAATGTGTACGAAGTGAAATAACTCCAAAGACGGCCACTGGGAGACAAATATCGCTAGATAATGCCAGACCTCTTCCTAAGTTAGGTCTGTTTGATTTTTACTGAAAACTGTACATTTCAGTATGACCAGATGAAATTATAGTTTTCTCTAGATCAATCAGTTTATTGGTTGTCTAATTTCCTTACTACATAAACTGTTTAAGTGTCAGGACTTTAAACTCTTCTTATATGAGAGCCCAGAGTTCACCCCTACCCTGTTGTATACTACAAGAAATCGGGGCCCAGGGGAGTGTTTTATAGGCGGTAGGTCTTACAAGGGACAAATTACTAGCATGGTTGGTGGGCATTGAGGCTGTATAACCCCTGGTGTGATCAAAGATTGATGGAAATATTTTCAGTTTTATTGTTGGTATCGTATAGCTTACGCATGGCTGTTTGAGATTGAAGACTCCCTTCAGTAACAGCTGCTTTTCTATTGTTCTTTGCCAGCAGTGCTCAGATTTCATTACGAGTCATATTCTTGTGATGGAAGTAGTGTCTTAAAAACATTACTTGACCGATAAGTCTCTGATGTTCATCGTAAAATTATAATACCTCTACTCAGAAAAGCAAAGTGTCGTGTCAGAGCGAAGCTCCTAACGTAGGACAAATTGGATTATTAAAAACACTTTTTTTTCATATTCAAAATTTAGCCAGTTACTGATATTGGGGCAGAGAAATCAATATTTCGGAAATTTACGTGGGTGTGGAACTTCGTACACAAACCGAGACTATTTGAAAAAAGGGTCCTTGGAGGAATATTTGGACAAAAGAGGAATGAAGTGATAGGCAAATTGAGAAAATTACACACTGAGGATCTTAATTGTTTGTACTCTTCGCCACATGTTGTTATTATGATGAAATCAAGGAAAATTAGGTGGGCCATGTAACACGCATGAGATCCAAAGGAAGAGATCACCTCGGTTTATAGTTGTCGATGATACTTAGTGTTATAAAGAAACGGGGTTGGATTGGATTCAACTGCCTAAAGGTAGAGTTCAGCACAGGTTCTTCTGAACAAGGTAATACGCCTTTGAACTCCATGAAGCACCTTATTTTCACGTATTCAAGAACAGTATTAACAAATTAGTTCAAAGTGAACATATTATTTCTTGGAAACTGTTTGATTGGGAAACATTTTCTGTTACATCAACATGTATAAAATGTATCGTTCATTTATTTCAACATTGGTCTGTCCACACGTTTGTGAGTGTTTGTTGTTGTTGTCATGGCTACCGTGTAAATAAATAATACAATTTACAGTTCGTTGTCCAGCTATGGAGACTGCAACTCATGTGAACCGCCCCGTTCACCTTCTCATGTTAATGTTTTGTGTTTGTCAAAATGAAGGTGATCTACTAATCTTATCTCCGTGGTAGCTGAGCTGCTTAGCTTCTTGTAGATTCTTCTGGCACCGATGCCTTCCTGAAACAAGTTCACTGAATCAGATCATTTGACACTTCAGACCTACATCCACTGTACAGGATAAATTAAGTCGCTCATTATGATAAAGGATTAAAAATAACTCATCAGATCGCTGTATATACAGTTGTGTGAAAAACTTTGTGTATCTCGTATCTTATAATTATTCTTGATACTAAATTTTACTTTGACCATCATGTGGACTGTTTATTTTCACAAGGTCTTAAGTTATTGGATCTTATTCGTATTATCGCTTCTTAATTTTCATCCGTAGTCAGACGTTTCATTTTGTATTTCGCATTAGTGACATATAAACTGGAATATACTTTTTTTTTTCGTGGAATACACCAACTTCTACTGACTCCAGAGAGCTTGAGCGAGTTAAACGTAAATTTTAAACACCACCTTTTATATCCTTAAATTTATTATAGTTACGAGAATGCCGAAGGAGACATAAATTTCCACCGGGAGCTTCCAATTAAATGTTCTTTTTGTTAATGTTTACGACGCATATAAATTTTGATCTTATTTAATTAAAACTGTTGACATTCTCGCTCCTTCTCGAAATTTGAAAGATTTTCCTTTGTTTGCTACTGGTGTTTCAGGTCCCTCCGCTAGATGTGCATAAGCTGCCAATATTTTGTGTAAAGATGCTGACAAATTGAGTAAACATGTGGTTACGCTTAAGCACATTTTAAAGTAACTTCTCGTGTTAGTAGCATTTGTTCAAAAGTTTACCTTCGTGTAGCATAATTATTTAATCTTTATTTTAAGTTTCTTGTGTATTTGTTAATTTATTGTTGTGTTTCATCTGTAATTTACCATTCGGCCGTTGATGCAGCGTAACAAATTAAAGAATTTAATTGAATTATGTTTTATAAGAACTTTTATAGAAATTATACATTAAATTTGTTCGTAACGTCATCATATTTGATCTTAACAGTGTTTTATATTTGAAGTTGAGTTATTATTTTTAATTCTTAGATTATTCCTGAGTCTATCTTGTTGCTTGTGAACGATTGAAGATCATTGCTGTGGTCACAGTAATAATAGTGCATTTGGACGCGTAAGCATTCGACTTTGCATGACGTTTCATTCATTCATATATCAACCGTTTTAGACTTCGGCCTCTCTACTAGCTGGCCGACTGACCTCTCGCTCCTTAGAGACCAAGGCCATTGGTGTTCCATTATTTAAAATAAGTCAGTATAAACGTTGAAGTTAAATTTAGTGGTGACGAGAATTTTTCTCCGGAATTGTATTCATTATTCATAGTAGTATTAATCAAGATAGGCAGCAGTAGTGATAAATCATTCCAAAATGAAATGTTACAGAAGTTCAGTTCGTTTCCAAGAACGTTATGGCTTCTGTCTGTGGTTTTTTCCCCAGCCAATATGAAAAAGAGTTACTGCTTACGTTTTTTTTAGTGGTTTATGCAACGAAGCAAAATAGAATCAGTAAACATGTCTTCTGTGTGTAGTCTGCTGGATGTGGGGTATTTTATAAGAACTACAGTGTAGATTCGTGATTTTAGTTTAAAAGAGATAATTAACTAAAATTTCTTTGAGATGCTATTAATCACTGGGCAGCACAAGAATATTTTTTTTGTGAGACTTTATCCTGTGAGATGGAACCAGTTTACATTGTCTCAGCCTATTTTTCTGAGACCTATTTTAAAAAAAAAATCCTTTTTATGTCTAGATCTACCAACGTATCCCTTACCTTCAGGTTTTAAGACTAAAAATTTGGATTCTTTCGTCTTCGTGCTTATTATTCGTAAAATACTTTACCGTTCAACGTTACGTAACCAGAACAGTGAAAAACATCGTTCGTAAATAAGTAGATGACGCACTAGTACCATTTGTCTTGTATTGTTTATCTTTTGTCCTGTTACTGTGTTTAGTGTATAAGCGTCTTCTGGCCGATAACTTGTGTCTTGTGGGCTCTTACAACAAACGTATCTAGTTTCTTTGATACGTGCAGAAATACTTTTCCACCACGTCTGCCTGATGAAATGATTGAACCAGCTACAAACATGAATACGTGCGGAATTGATCCTACTAACCATTTTAAAAACATTTACTGACTTATAACTTATGACGCCAAATATCTTATGTATGTTCCCTTATATATTTTGCACAACTAGTGATAGGTCTAGCTATAAAGTAAATTGTTCAGTGATGTACAGAATTGTGTAAAAGCCAGGATACACAGGCCATCCCAGACTGTAAAATTGCATCAGCGTGAAAGGCGGCTATTTGAATGATTAAATTAAAGAGTATATATGTGCTTGTAAAGATATTTTTAAGGGCAGACAGTACAAGCAATAGAATTAATCGAAGATCGTAGGAAATAAACGTGGTTATCAATTTTAATTTAATATATTTCTTGATTTTGGTATCATTCCGCTATACCGTGTATAATTTCTACCAATACGAATTTTACCGCGTTGTTACAAACCTAGAAGTTTCATGCCTGTTGCCATGCGTTACACTTCGATATATAAAAAAAGTGATACGGAATTTATAGGCGCGTTTATATTGTCTTCGTATTGTAAACGAAACATTTGGATTATAAATATCTTTATTCTGTATTTTTTGTGTATATTCCCACTTAGTTTGATCTACACTGCGTATGATATTGTAACCCCCTTCCAAAAACAAATGACTGTAACCGAACGAAATCAACGTTCTGTAGATGGGTAGTGGAAACGGGGGGTCGTAGGGTGGGGTAATATCTCTTTCTCTGTCTACCCGTTTCTCTGTCTCCCCTCAAGGTCATGGTGAGCAGAAAACCTGATCACAGTTGACGGATGAGACCTGTGTAGAACCGAAGTCTTGGCGCGTGTTCTCTGGCTACCGACCGACACGCTACGTAGTGTGGGCAATGAATCCGCGTGGCGTATGCAATAAAGCCACTCCCGACCTAGTTTTGCCAAGCGATTTGCGATACGTAAAGCGTCTCCACACCGCGTTTAACTTCTTGGTGCGATGTTTGTCTATGAGCTGCAAGACCGGATTTTAATTTTATTTGAGGGCAAGGATTTTTTTCCAAACGGGCTCTGGGGACCATCCACGTTTCTATCCAAGTGTACCAACCTTTGCAGTGTATAGGGTCTCAAGATGATGGCTGTCTTCTGAGATGTTAGTTGCTCATCGCATTGGATATACCTCTGAAACGTCGGTCAGTTTCTACCAGACTATACGGCGCGACATCCCAAAATACAACATATCTTCAAACCAGTCACGATGATAACTTGAAACATCGTGTTGAGTTTCAATTCCGTACAAGCCTGCATGAAGCCAAACTCAGTCCTTTATTTTGAATCGTAACATCGTGTTGTATATTTGTTACAAGTGCTTTATCCAGTCATTTATTTACACAACTTGGTTTTGCCGTCTGTAGTGAATGCATTATGTAGCAGTGTAGTCAACCGTTACCTTCAAAAGACATGTTTCAATAGCAATAATCATCAACAGGTTGGCATGTTTCGATTGTAACTGTCATCGTCGGGTCTAATAAGATTTCATGTACACGCAAGCACTTTACTCGTCATGAAAATATGCTCATATTTTTACAGTGGAACGTCAACAGGTAGTAATTTTATATGACGATAATATGACTAAAATTATTATATAAAATGGTGCGTCAGGTTCAAATTTATTGTTAATTCTTCTTATTACACAATTTCGCGTGTGATGATTTTATGATGTTTAAAAGAAACCGGTATGATGTCGATTCTCAAAGTGATTTATACTGGTTATTTTTGACGTTTTATGTTATTCTGTCATTGAATTACATGATTATGAATGATTACTTTGGAAAGGCGTGTAACGTTGTTGTCGTGACGTGTTTTCAAAGCCCTTAAATTCAGTTCTTCAAGGGACTGAAGAAAAATACGAAAAGTTTTAGTTCGGATAAACCTACGATTAGAGTATGTCAAAACTGAATTCGGACTGCAACACCAAAGGGGGAGATGAAGGAAGAGATTAAAAGAAGAGGACGAATACGAAGAAGAGAATTAGAATAAAAGATGGGTAGAATTCCATGTTGGAGTAAAAAAGCTATGCGTTGCAAAGCGGATATTACTACAGAAGGAATTAATTAGTTCTCATTGGGTCATTTGAATACCAGTAGCAGATACTGGGCCTTGATTCGCTCAGCCTTGATTTTCAGACTCCAGCGATTAAACTATCGATACTGCAATGAGTTGATGGACTTTACTTGCTAAGGATATTAGCGACTATTTCCCATGAATGCAGACGTCGAATTAAAAGATTTATACGCTCGTTATATCGACCAGATGACGTCATTACCGATTCTTTACTGCGCGAATACCGTTGTTACAATGATCCATAGAACCGCAATAGGATTATTACTATCTTAACGATCGAGTTTTGTGATGGCGGCAGTTGAGAAACGTCGCATAGCTATCGATAGACATTCTTAAGAAGTCAACTGTCTTTGAAAGTAGCAATATGTCAGTGTGTTACCAGGACAACGACTGTCGCTTTCAGCGTCCGAAGGGTGTGAGAGGGTTAAATGAGTTCCATTGAGCCTGTTGGTCGCGTGGACGAAATATGAAGTTCTTGAAATTACTCAGTGTTCTGAAGAACTAATTCGGTAACACGGCCGATATTCAAACCGGGTTCTCCCGAGTGTAAGTCCAGAAAGGCACTGCTACATCACCCGTTCTAGTACGGTCCTTTGAACTCTTAAAGTGTGAAACTGTGGATGAACCTCTGTTGCGTCCAAGTGATGTAAGACCGCGGGCAATTCCAGTAACGTGGTAGCATCTCGTTGAGAAAAGGCAGTGAGAGAGAACACGGTAACCAGATGGACAGGGGCACTTTCTCTGTTCACCAGGTGGGGGGTCCAGCAAACACGTGATACGAAGAAACATCTAAGGAAGAAACATGTACGTTTTTCTTCAGCCTTGTGCTGACATGATCCATACACCTAATGAAAAATCACAGTTTGGTTTTACAATGAAAAATCCTCAGGTTCTGAAGCTGTCAGAATTATGAAATTTATAGATATTAAAATGTCGGAAATGATGTATACTTTTCATAATATTTCACTTGTATCATTTATATTGATCTAAAATTAAGCATTAATTATAATTTTTAAAAAAACAAACAAATTAGTCTGTGGTATAAGATAGAACTATTACGATACAAACAGCTGATGGCAATCCACCTTAAACAAATTAACATGAACGTAGACCAGACGCTGGCGTGTGTCATTTGTTTCTAATCCTTCCAGATTTCTGGACCTTACGAATCAGACTTGTGGTCTATAGTTATTTAAAATTCTGCTCTAAAATAAGTAACTCTGAATAATCTACATTTTATGTCCCAGCAAGTGCAGCCAGTCCACTATATGACGTAATGCAATTCTCGAACAATGGGCTTATTGTCCCTTAGCCTCCATTTTTACTGCCGACTTCCCCACCATTCTGTGGTTTTGGATTTTCATGTTGTATAGGGTGATTCAGAGAGGACGACACTATAAAAGTAGGACAGTTTTTTTATATTTAACTCCTGGAACTTTATGGCACTGAAAGAAATACTTTGAAATTGTAGTAAAAAATGACATTTTCTCTTATTTTTTCCCCTAATATATTGTTTATCCTGTAAACTTCCTGAACGCTTGTGGTATTTTGAAAGAGCAGCGAACTTGCAGAAATGTCCCTCTGACATTACTGTTTCCTGACTAAAAGAAAATTTTCCGTTGTTTGTGTTCTGTGATGTCGAGCTAAATTACTGCCATTTTTTTTTCAGATTATATACAACTTAGTCCATGTTATGATGGGTGTGTTCAGTGATATTTCGTGGTGTTCCTGCAGCCATTTTTAATACTTTCAGAATTGTTTCATTCTGAAACAATTTTGACTAAAATTCACGTAAAATATCACCTAAACCCAAAATTGTATGTGTAAGAGTGCACTAATGCGCTAATTGTACGAGATCTTCCAGCAGCCTTAAGTATCAACACGTGATTAAACTTTGTTTAATTGTCTGCGTATTGAACTTGAATTATAAATTGCAGTGTTTTAAGTTTCTCCGCTGTGCGTCCTATTGTCTTCCGTCAAACTGTTGGCATTAACAAAAGATAAACATTTCTTTCTTGGTCTGGGTTTATTCTAGTATCCTTGGCCTCGCTGTATGGATTTATGTATGAATTATCGTCAGGTAATGTCTCTTGTAAATGTATTTATGCATTTTTATGATGTGTGTTTGTTTGAAGACTTCGATGATGGATCATAAACACGGGTACGTTAAGAAATTTCAAGGTCTCCATACTCCTTCGGTCCTGTACTATTGAGAACAAGAAACTGGAGACATGATATCGTTCATATCGAGGTATCGGTAGTTAATGTTTTCCTCGTGATTTAATTGGTGATGTCAATGTAAATTTAGAAGGTAAAATCCAGTCATTGAACATAAAAATGTCCCTCTTCTCTTGGTGTTTTCCTCTATTTCCTAGGCTAATTCAGTTATTCGATCGCGTGAACTCGCCATCTGTGCTTTATCTACATGGGATCTGGGCCATGTCACAGCTCCCCATTGGGAATATGACGACATTGAGTAAGATGGTTGGCAGACATGGCATTCATATGTTAGGCGGGATTCGTTATCCAAAATTTCGTTTCGCCGAAGACCATACACAAGACAAACTTCTGCACCACTTGGATAGGCGCTTTTGATTTCTAGTTCTCTTGAAGTATCCTTGGTTTACGTGTTGATGAGTTCGTTAAGGTCATCGCTAGAATAGAAATTTAAAATAAGCCACGGCCGCTTATTCGTAAGTACGTTTCTGTCTATAACACTTTATCATTCTACCATACTTTTGAATCCCAATCATCTCAGTGCTTGGTGTAACCAACCAAAGTCTTTGAACTGGTCTCTTCTTGCGACCTGTGGCCTCCAGCATTGTTTTATCTGACATTGCTTGTCATAAGAGTGCATTGTAACATCCTCGATTGAAGTATCCTAAAGTATGTGGAGGGTTTTAAACCTCTCCGACATTGCACTACCAAATTTAACTCCGAACACATTAAACGTCGCAGCCAAGTGACTGGGACCCCTGCTTCGTAACCCGGAGGTCCTGGATTGAAATCTAGGCCCTGAGACCAACAATCCTGAAAGGGTTTTCTTTAGTTCCTTCACATAAATGCCGATAGTACCTTAAACTAGGCCACGACCTTCATATTGAGGACAACATACCGGACGTACGTATCGACAAAGTGGCTGATTTACATGGGACTATATTCTTACCCCTATTTGGTTTCAAGAATGTGCGTTATTAGTGTTCATACCCTCAAATGCAACTGTCTGTATCTCTGTGTAGAGCAGCATCAGAATTTCGCCCTTCTGACATGACATACACCCCATGATTTTGTGTTCTTAGACCAAATATCTCCGATTATGCAAATATGTTGAGACCCCCTTGTTGCATTATACCATCGATATTGTTTCCAGTTCATTATTCATGGATCATCCAACATACCACTGAGCTGCTAGCAGCGTCCTTAATTAAATCAGCCGCAAATAAATAATTTATCTTCGTGAAATGAATTGCAGTTATTGGGGAATGATAGTTTGGATACCGAGGTAACTGATCAGCGATCTGTCGCGTCATGTATATTTGCCAGATGAGAGAAAATGGAAATACGGACGTAAAGAATATGCAATATTTGCAGACATAGTTGAGTCCTTTACAATATGTAAAAGACAAAAAATAAACATTTGAATTTTTTCTGAAGTTTACTTGGGATTAGTGCTAAGCGAAGTGAAATCAGAGTCTGAAATACTAATTCAATGCCACTGTCTGCCGGATAATCGTCTTTGTTTCCAAAACCTATATGAAATCTGGTACGTTCATTGATTTCTTTGACTGTACATTCTCAAATGCGTTATGTAACGTGGAATTGAAGGACACGTTGAAGGATGGATCCACAAGGATATGAAGCGAAGCAATTGTAGTATATTTTATGGTTCTACGTCAGAGTTTACAAGGAGTGATTAAATAAAATCAAGGAACTCCCCAGGACATCTAGCTTCTGGACGGAAAATTGAACACAAAACTTCAGTAACCTAAAACGGCAATGCTAATCACCGCTGTGCTGTAGTTTCCAGTCTGTTTACTGATAATTTCTTATTTTAGTAGCAAAAATTATATGTAATTGAAATTATTAGGCCTGCTACAAAATCAGCATTTAAATGAAAATGTAACGAATTTAAAGAATTAGAAATTTATACGTACCTAAAATTTTAAATGAACGTGGTTCTCATTGAGCTGGGTCACGTTTTGAGACACTCAGCGACCTACGTTGAACTTACTGGGATCTTTCAGTGGGAGGTTAAAACAGAAGTAGCGTGATGCTGACCTCTCATCTGCACGTTGTTCCGCGCCTACAAAGTGTGTGGTTTTAAGTTCATACTCCGTATAAGCTTTCATGAGGTCTTATTGAATACTTTACGTTACCGATACTAATATGAATTCATTTTTGATTGGCTGTCAGTCGTGTGTGTTAACTTCTGACACAATATACTTTGAATCATCTGTACAGGCGGTTGTCTGAGAGAACAAGGCCCCTTCATATTTTAAACTGTGACCACTTTTCCCCTTATCTTGCTTTGTTTGCTGCAGTCAGCATCTCTGGATTATAGCCGATAACCATCTTTCACACAGCGTCACTTGTCTCCTGTATGATACGAAAGAATGTACCGTGATAACAGAAGAACTGGATTAATGGGCTTCGAGGGTGGCGGGGGTGGAGAACTGTCAAGCTCTTCCCTGGGAGTCCTGTTCACAGTGACTGATGTGGGACAAGGCAGAAGAGATGTCTTGTGTGCCAATGTCCTCCAGGTACCTCTGCTGCACAAACGTTGCTCTACTGGTACGCTAGACTTTACAGTGCTAGAATATTTACAGTCTCCCGATTACAATGGTAGCTAAATTATTCGTGACAGAATTCAGCATTACAGCTATTTTATCATACAATCATTGTTTTAGAATGAAACAAAATGTGACATTTTTCTTCAGCAAATTTTGAAGGAATTAATTAATTTTTATGACATCTTATACAAACACAGTGCAAATAGAGGCAACAATGCCTTTGTTTCCTTCCAATTTATACTGTGCATAATACAAATATGGCGGCTGAGCGAAATCTGTAGTTAGCTTTCGATGGTGGGGCCCGTAACACCCCGACAACGTTTGAAATGGTTTTCATTAAATATGATATTGGGAAGTTTTAAAAATATGTCGAATAATTTAAAATTTCTTTGAAATTTTACGACGACAGAGGACACTTTACATGAAGACCTACGTGCGTTTTTACATTCGCAAGCGATTGGTTGCGGAATCCTCAACAGGGGAATTCCTTGGCGATTGAAATATGTGAAAATTAGGTGGGATTCCCTTGTAGGAATCCCGAGCCAGGAAATTTCTTGGCCATGCCCAAAGGTAGAAGGTCAAATTACGCTGGACGCGCCAGAATTGTTACGATACGCAAAAAATTTCCAACGGTCTTTAAAAATTCAACATTTTTACTTTTTCGGGTTTTAAAATTGAAAGTTATTTTTTCTGTACTTCTATGTTTTGAACTTATTGAGAGTTAGTAAGGGATTGCTATGTCTGTAGTTGTACGGCAAACAACATGGAAAGAGTACGTACTTCTTGCTGCAGAACTCAGCATGGGTGGAGCGGAATGTGACATGTCATATCGAGCTAGCATCCTTGATCATACTTTGAAATGATCTCAGGAGTGTCGTTGTTCTACATAACGTAACGCAATGGACCGGTCAATTATGACTTACCGTATCATTCTTTCACAATCTGATCACCGAAGCCCTCTGCCTGTCAGCGTGCCAGCCGGTTATTAATCAAACAATTTATTTTCTTCGTGACTACTGCAGTAAGAGCCGACTGGATCCTAATGCTTCTGTTTTCACTGAGCGATACAACATTTTATTCTCGAAGCTAATGAAGTTCTACAACAGAAACAACTTTAACTAGAATTCGAAGTTTCAGAACGATTAATATCAAAACCCGTTACTGGACACGGTCCTAATTTAATTCTGATCATATCCCGATGTGCTTAATATGTGTTAACGTTATCGTCCCCTTTTATTCTCGGTCTTCCAGATGGATGTTTTCCATATGGTTTCCCCGCAAAGCGTTGTATCCATACGATGTCACGTCCACTGTAACAAAATAGGCACCATTTTATTATCGTAACAATATTAATGTTCATATTTAAAGTGAAAAGTCCGTTATGTAACTTCATGCGTCAATCTTTTTTCGTGCTAAATCTAATTTTTTTAAAAAAAAATTATAGTCACATGAGACTAATGTCTCTCTCTGAGAGATCACGATTCACATCCATACAGAACAACTGGAAGTGACAGCGTGTTTCACTTGCTGTAAGAATCAATAACTTTTGCGGTTTATTTTTATTGGTTTTGTATTGTTCTCGTTGTAAACTGGAATTATTTTCTTAACCACCATAAATAAATTTATGTTCGTAACAGAGAAGTATGTTATTTTCTTTGCGGTACGGACTGAATTCTTAAATATTATTTATAAGATCTTCTGCTCCGGATTGTTAAATATGCACTCATGAGCTATATTTAGGGTTGACGCACGTATACACACTACAAGGAACGGTTGGAGTGAATTCTTTTCCGCATGGAAAGATCTACAGTTATTCCACGCCCACAACAGAAACAATGAAATTACTAGGAGGGCTGGACTGATGGTACTATATAGGTTAGATTGTTTTTTAATTTGTCTTTAATTGTGCACACACAAAGCTGATGTAGACTTTTCTGAGCAGGGCGTTTAGTCAGGCAGAAGTTAACACTAATTTCTAACCCTACGCTTTAAATAAATACGATTATGAAAATTTTAACTTACGGAGGTGTAGATTAGATTCTTGTCAATTCGTATAGGGAGAAATGCCTGTATTCTGTGAAAACGCTCATGAAACTTCAGGTTTCACAGAAGGCGGAGAATTTGTCATGAGATGCATGACTGTTGTCTTTTCGAGGACACTTCTCCAAGGAGTTAGGTTTTAAGTAGTTAATCAGTTGTATTGTAATCCTGAAGGAATAACTGATGTGAGTTATGCAATCGTTATAGGTGATCAAATGACTGTCTGGCTGACAGTAGTTGAAGTGTAAGAGAAGACAAATGAGATGATGATTTAAAGAAGACGTTGAGGTTACTACAAGTATTAATCCTTTGAGTGTAAAGTAAATAACACAAGTATGTACGGAAGGTGAAGAGGAATCAGACAAAAAATGGAGTCGGAAACATTAACACATCACAAACTACTGACATTTTTACAAGAACTGACTAACATATGTCTGTTTTTACAACGTTTGATATGTAGCAAATACAAAGTAAGTTTGATGTATTGATCTTAAAGTGAGTTACATTATGAATTGTGAATCGTCTCTGTGGGAGGGGCGATTTTAGGAGATTTTTCGCGCTTAATCCGAAACGACAAGAGAAGTGATCATCTGTTTGAGCCGTATTTGTTACACACATTTGCTAATGTGTACAGCAGAAATGTCCAGCACAAGGAATGTCAAACAAAGTCCTAATAGGCTGTGTGTGTGAATAACAAATATTTGTGACTATTTGCCCCCTATATAGCAGTACTTCTGTTTAAAGACGCAATGTAAATACGACAAACTGGTGTTATAGGCGTTACGTAAGGTCACAGAAGTCAGAACAGTGACTGTGTTTTTCATTAATGCTGTAACAATTGAAGAAATTTTCTTCCGTCAAGTTGACTCTTTTGGTGACAAGTGGGAATGAATTGCGTTGGGAGGTATTTGACTCGAGTCTCAGCTGGGACAGCAAGAATTTACGTGGTTTTCTTTGGGTAGAAAGGCGTCTGTTGGGACATTAACTTGAATCATGTAGCGGTGACTTCTTCCTTCCTAATCATTTACACTTATAGTACATAGAACATAGCCATCCTTCCATCTGGTACGATGTTAAATGACCTGATTTAAACTTCTTTCTGTCATTATTTTTCTGGCCCAAATTTTGTTTAGCTATTTTGAGGTTGCGCAGATATTTAAAAAAAAGAGATTTACGAGTTTCCTGGTCCTTTGAAACACTGGTAAACTTCTACCAGATTATACAGCAGTACAACACAGAAGACAGCCATCTTCGTCCTCAGCCCCGTGAAAACCTCAAATCCTATTAATTCACATTCTTAATTTTAACTGGCGCATAGCAATTTTGAATTTTCTCACAAGGAGGATGCGATCTACAAATTGGAACGTAAACAGTTGTTGTACTGTACACTAAAGGAAACAGAGAATAATTAAGGGCTTGGCACTTTACGGTATAGTTTGTTGAGTCAAATGTTTCTGTGGAGTTTAAGACTATTTTCTGGATGTTTATAGAATTTCTGGGCTGTCACCATTGGTTGAACTCTTGTCTAGTTTGATAATATAGAAAGCATAAAACTTCAGTTTACATAATTTGACCAAACCTGAAGGAAATAAACCACTTGGAAGACCTAAGCATAGATGGGAGGATAATATAAACATGGTTGTATGAGAAATATGGTTGATGGTTGTAGATTGGATTCGTCAGGCTTAGGTTAGGCATCAAGGGAGGGTTCTTGTGAGCAGGGTAATGAACGTTCGGGTTCCATAAATTTGGGGAATTTCTTGATCAGCTATGCGTACTGTTCGCATCTGAAGTATGACTCCGCTCCATGGAGTTAGTTAATGTAAGACGTAAAACTAACGAACAAAGAAAGAGAGAGAGAGAGAGAGATTATATTAAATATGAAAATAATGAGTTTGAAACAAAGAGAGACAACAAAAACGTCAAGGGTTTGCATAGACGTCTATGGGTAACGGAAGAGTTACCATTCTATAATGTTTTTGGAGGTTTAGGTAATTAGCCTATAAATTTCTTAATGGATAAATTATAAGGAAATAACTCAGAGCTTCACAAAAATGTAGATGGATAGACAGATAAGAGAGGCTAGTAAATCTGATAACATTAGTAAGAAAATAAAAAAAGAAGAAAATTAATGGAGCACAGTCTATTTGTGACTTCAAATATCTAAAAATATATAAAATGAAGAAGAAACTACATTTAAAGAATTGAAAAATAATTAGCAATGAAATTAAAAGGAATCATACAGATTTACATAAACATTAAAATACAAGGACGAGGCAATCTTAATACACATTTTAATTTAAATAATATACAGAATTTCGTATGACTTTATGAAAGTGAAACTTGTGCATAATTTTCTGAACTAGGCGTATATAATGTAGAAGGATATTAATATTTTAAAAAAATATATGTAATTATCTCCACCCATCTGTTACTTCTCCGTTAGGTGTTCTGTGTTTATGGCAATGTTTGAGGGCATGCTGTAAGCTCTTCATATGGTTAAATGATTTTAATGTGAACCTGCGAAAGGAAAGCGATGTGTTGGGGTGATGGGTAACACAGAACTCACACATTCAAATGTATTTCATTGTAGGCGTTTAAGTGTCCAAATACGGAAAATGTATGTTCTCCATATGGCGTCTCGCCGTGACATGTGGGTGTGACGCATTTACAAAGTTTTATTTACTTCTGTTCAAGCCTTCTGACCAGTAAAGGCCGTTCCGAATTTTTTTTTCGCATGAATAGAATTAAATGGCAGACCGTCATGTCTAACGAACGAAGACACTCTTCTTAGCAACATACGTACTCGAGGCAGGCCATCCAGAAGTTATTTTAAAGGAGTGTCGAACAAAGCTTAACCTTTCTCTCACTGTTACACTCCACCATTCTGACAGTTGTGTGAACACTCGAATTCAGAGATTATGAGTCTCACTTGTGTTGGGGAGGTGCTGATTTCGAACCTCAGACTGGGCACCTTCTGTCTTAAATTAAACTCTATGTAGTTTTCTTCAGACATATCAGTCATATAGTATATAATTACATTCGATATATATGCAATTATTTTACGATTTTATATATATATATATTATCGTAATATTATTGCAATAGTTAAGTAAGTTATGGTCGCTTCCTTAGCGATTCATTCATTGTTAGCCACATAATAATTCATTGCAGTTCTTTAATATTAGTGTGCTGTATCAACAGCCAGGAGGCAAATTACAGATACGGCACAAGAGATGAACACAATAATTAATATAAAAAGTTAGCAACAAAGAGATACTAATAATAATTTTATCTCATTAGATGTATGTTTCATGACAGATCTAGTTTTGAACGTGTGACTTTGTTACGACTTCTTATAGAGTTCATAAGGTGATCGCATAATGTGGAGTGTCTTTCGATTCGACTCTGTGTTTCATCTCCGAAACTACTAAAAGGAATTTTCTGTTTTCTTATTCGCTAGCAGATTTCGAATTAGAGCTCTGTTTAGTTAGATTTTTTCGTTGATTTCCTCAGTTAATTGATCCTTTGTTCTTTCAAAATCTTGTTTATTTAATTATTTACAGTGATCCTGCTATTTGAAAAACGTTAAATAATCATTACATTTTCACTGTTGTTTAACAACGCGAAATTATATTGGTAGATGTGGGTGGGGGAAGGGAGAATTTCGGAGGAAGTTCCATGGCATACTGGCATTGTTAAAATTATTTCAAAACCATTAAATACTTGTCTGTGTTGCTGACTCCTGTCGAGATTCGAACCGGAAATATCCGGTTGGGAATTTCACGCGTTACCGATCTGGTATTTCGCTCGGCGTAAGTAAAATATTTTGTTTGGCATTTGTGTCTTCTTTGAGTCACCAGCGGAATGTTGTGTAGTCCTTGAGACATGCCATGACCTCTTCTCTCCCATAATTTGGCATAAACAAACATAAATTAGCGTCTTTATTGGACACGAAGCAACTGTGATCGTTAAGTAAAATGGCAAAGTAAACATATGAATAATGAGGTTGTGTTTATAAGGAGCAGCGCACTCAATTTGTTCTGTCACGCCGATATCTGTATCTGATGTTGTTGATACTTCATTTGACATTGAAACGTTTACCAACGTGTCGAACTTAAATCGAGAATGACATCAACAAATACATAAATTATTTGAGGAAATTGAGAGCAGTTTAAAATATAGGAAATATTTTCTCTTATTCTGTTTATGAATTGCTTTAATATTTAATTTATTTTATTCAAAACCTCAAGTCTGTCACAAACATTTCTGTGCCTCAACACAATGCCATGTAAGTGTGTTTGAGACGCATTCTACCTCGGCAGCTAGCGGTATAATGAAAAAGTCACTTGACATATTTCACTTAATATTTCGCGTGGTATTCCGGAAGCTGACGACGGGTGTATATGGGACAATAGAAGTGCTGGCTCCAGGACACGAGTAGGCTGATAATATACACGAGTTGTTTTGTAAGTGTGTGAACTGTAGTCCCACATATGTAGTGAGACACATACATTTAAAGTAGCTGTTTTTGAACTGCGTCGCAATACACAGGCTTACATCTTCGTGAATTTCATATTGTAATGTTTATATCAATGATATGAGCGACGAAACGTGAGACCAGCAGTCAAGCTAGTCGGCTTTAGCTCTCTGGAGCTGTTACGTCACGGATTTAATTTAATTTAATCCTCAGACCCTGCAGAAAATTTAGTCCACAAAAATAGGCCACTTACTTTTATACGATTTCAAATTTATTATTCAATAGTAAATCCATCATTGGACGAAAGGTTTTCTGAGTTACGGGCAGTATTGTTAAATAAATAATGAATATGGTCTTTATCCCGGGAGTTAATTACTTTACTCCCCAGTGAGATTTCAGGTTGTCAGGAAGGCGAGTGTGTGATGATGGTTGTCTTCTGAGTAGTTTGCCTTGCAGTCTGGTAGACGTATACCGACGCACTAAGATGTGAAATGAGCAGAAAACGTTTCCAGCTCTCTGTCTCCCACAGTGCTTATTTGTACTGGACCTTTGTTTACGTCTATCGCCGAAATGGCAAGTCTTCTATCAAAGTTAAGGCTTCCGCCTGATTCGCTGATTACTTCTTGAGACCAACTTCCGCTCCAGAATTAGTCGTTTTGCCAGGATCGTATTGAATCAGTAGCGGCTGTTTCTATATAATAGCTTTTTTCACATCTTTGCAGAAAGTCCATGAAATTAACGCATAATGAGATGTATATTTTACCTTCAGAATTACATATTTCATAGAATTATTTGATCAAAACTGGATGACTGCCTTTAACCCTCTGAAGATGGATTTCGGCTAAATAATATTTAAGAATTCATTACTTACCGCAAATAAAATACAACTATTTGTCATTATAAATATCAACTGGCTGATTCTGTTTAAGGGAACAATCACTGTTTACAGTGAGAATCATACGAAACCTATAAATACAAAAATGAAGAGTTATTGAATTCTGAAGTAGTTGGTACATGCACTTACCATTCATGTTTAAAGGATTAACCTGGTCATGTTAGATATGCCCCACGCTCATTGAGCAAAAGAAATATTGCGGTTTCTTACGTCCTGACTATGAGATAATATGACGTCCAAATGAAATGCATTCAGACATTGTTAAGGTATGTATGGACGTGCACATGTATAAATATCCATGCCTTATGCAGATCTTTTACAGGAAAAGCTGTAATGTTGTGAATATCTCTGACGCATGAGTCACAAAGGAGACAGTCCAACTCTGGAGAAGCCATTACACACACAATTCCCACATGTCCACTTAATGGCAGGGAGTACGCTACTCAACAAGATCTCTATGTAGTCTCTTTGCTTGTTCGGTGACCACAGAGCGATTTCTTAACTTTACAGATGCGTGAGAAGACTTTACATAAAAATGTATTTTGTTGCAAATGACGATTTTTTGAAAATCTGCGACAATCGATGACGATGCTATTTTTCTGGGTTGTGTTTCAGTGTTGATATTAACGATTCGAGGAACATACTGTCTTCATCTTCAGACCTTAAGTGAGAACCTCAAATCCTACAAGATGACACTGTTAAAAGTTGCTCTGTCTCCCTTGGTCACTTGGCCATGGGTTAGGGTAATAGATTAACCCTTTAAGACCCAGTGGTAACTATATGTACCACCTGCTTCACACAGTTAATAACTCTGCGTTTTGTATGTATGGGTTTCGTATCGTTCTCAGTGTAAACGGATTATTTCCTTAAACAGCGTCAACCAGTTGACATTTGTAATGGTGAAGTGGTGTGTTTTCTTCGCGGTACGGACTGATTTATTAAATAATATTTAGACGAGCTTCGGCTTCAAAGGGTTAAAATAACTATTCATTCTCCGAAACGTGTTGTTATGCGACCTAACATTTATGCTTCTGTGCCAAGGATTGTCCAGACCTCTCAGAGGGTATACAACCGTTGATCTTTGTCGGAAAATACCATGAAAGTAGGAAAACGAATTTAATTCTCCACGAAATATTGAAACCTACGAATAGGTCACTACAGATGTGGTTTCAGCTAAAATAGTGGGTCAGTGATATGAAATGGCGAGGCGTAACGTTTGTTATCGAGACTGTTTTTTGGTTCATGATAGGCATTTCCTATATAGGTCTACGTCAAAAGGAAATGGAAGATGTATCACAAGAGCCACTGCAGTGAACAGAAAATAAGTAACTTGCTCTGAAATAATGCAATCTACTTAGATCTTATCGTGCCAGTTCGTCATTTACACATAATTTCGTGATCGCCAGCATGCATGGCGTAGATCAGCTGGCAGCTGGGAGTGGTGGCTGTTAGTCGCTAAGGTCGCCCGCCCAACTGTCTTTCAGTTCACTTTTCACAAGCCTGGGGCTTGCACAGATCGGTAAAGTAGACATCTGTAATGCCTCCGTTTGATCGTATTAATAACACCGTAAAAGACGTGGTTTAACTGGCTCTGGTTACCCTACTATCGAAATCCTTTTAATTCTTGACGGCTAGCTTTGTGTGAGGTCAGATAGCATAGCGTACTGTGAATGATCTTGTTTACCTTCATGAATTTGATTCTAATGTTTACATTATCAGTGTCTTAAAGTAGAACTTGTAAGGTTATGTAATTCGTTTCTGAGTGCGTGCGTATGTGCGCGTATATCTGTATGTGTGTTCCATGCAAGCGTGTATATATATATATAAATGCCTCCTCCATTGATTTTTATATACAAATACCCAGTCCTTTTAAATTCTACCGCATTCTTTTGTTGTTGAAGGAATCCAGTTTTAATTTGAACATCCGGTTTTGAGTATCTGCAGAAAATATGCGTACTGTACGAACCTCTTCGTTTCAGTTATTAACTGTTCTTTAACCTTTTTTATAAAGGGAGAATACCTTACTGGCTGATCGACATCTGTCGTCATTAATGTCACGTGTCTCTCGTCACATCGTGACAGTGACTTCGAGTCACAAGATTATAGCAGTGACCTTGAATACAGTTATTTCCTTTGATACTATTCTAGTATTTGTTATTTCCTTAGCTTCCCTGCTGACATCATCTCCAGTGTTGTGGCGTAAAGAATATGTTTGGAACTGCAGTGTACCCCAAAAAGTACACCTATCAAGTCTTCCAGTCTTGTACTGGCAGGATAATTGTCTTCTTCCTTCTATTATTTTATCATACGTCACAGTTTTGATTCTGGTATAAAATTTGTGACTATCGAAGCTCAGTGCTATCAGATGAACGTGTTTGTATGTAGAATCCACAATATTTTATTTGCCTCGCTCAGTAATTCCCCCTCGTTTGGGATCTGAACTTGATGGTGTGTTCGAGTTACTCTGGAGACATCACTTGATATTCATTGAAAAAGGCAGTCAGGATGGCTGATTCGCCACGCATACAAAATCCTCTGTCTGTTGATAAAAGTCTTCTATCTGTCGGATCTGGTGGCTTTTCAGACCTCTAAATAAATGTAACAAGTCAACGAAAAGGAATACCAATCCACTTATTATCCTGGCGTGTCACACTGCCACATTGTTTAATTTCACTTTTTTTATTCCCTGTACTTTCACTACACATCACCTTTGTTCAGAACCCACGACACCCAAGGTCGCGGGTTCAAAACCCAGCCCGAAGACCACTCTCCTGATTGACGTTTTGTGGACTCCTCAGTCCCGCCAGTCAAATGTCAGGTTAATACATTAAATTAGGCCACAACCGCTTCCTTTCATATTCGTCTTCATTCATTATCATTCGACGCTGTATAATATGAACTACTGAAAACGTCGTTAAATAATCCAGACTGTTCAGATGAGAGACATAACAGTTAGATGCGTATATGCAGTTTGAGGGTATTTAATTTTAAATTGAAAAATGAGAAAGGTTCTGAAAATTCCGTGAAACCTACGGTTTCAGTAAGAGATATTATAAGACAGTAGTTCTCAAAATGTGGTTCTTATATAGCCTGTAGTCACTAGGTATATTGTTTTAAGGTCATTGAACTTAATGACCATACTATAGCTGCTTAAGGTTCATTTTAGGTTAGCTGTTCGGTTGTGTTTGAAAGGAACGGTCACCAGATGTCGGAGGTAGCTGCGTGTATGTGAACAAACAGTTGAGGACAGCCGAATAACAATACGGAACAGTTTCCGACGTTCCTCAACTGTTCAAGAAACCTCCTGCTTTTAGATATCTCAAAGAATAATAACTTTTTACACACCTCAGGATTTTGACCCTGTCCTACTCAGTCAAATCCAAGGCTTGATAACTGAGTTCAGTTTTGAAGATGAAGGCGTTGTGTTCCTATGAAATTTAGGAAATATCTTCACAACCCAAAATATAAATAATATAAAAATATAAATGTAAACAGTAGTCTTTATGAAATAAGAGAACAAAGACTTTAAGAACATAAATTTATAAGTCTGTATAAAATCCTGATGTTACCACGAGTGTGAAAATAGAAACTGTGCTGGGTAATGGGTCTAGCCATTTGAGAGACGTTTGCTAATCGTCTTTCATTGGAAGCTTTTTCGTTTGTCATTCACTAAATAACGAGACGAATGTTTGGTTTACAGTGGGCGGGCCATCAAATGGAGCGTCTTTATATCGTCATGCCCAACACATCATTCTGACCATCAATCTTGCAAATTAACCCCTTGAAGCCGAAGACTAAATACGTATTTATAAAGTCATTTCGAACCGCAAAGAAAACACAACTCTTCACCATTACAAAGATCAACTGGTTAACGCTGTTTAAGGAAATAATCGCTGTTTACGAAAACCGTGAACGAAAAATGAAGTGTTTCTGATTGTTGAAGCAAGTGGTATATATAGATACAATTAGGTTACTAGGTATTAATGGATTCAATAGAAGTAAGTCACGTAAATCTAATAGACCTATGCTAATTCCTTTAAACTATAAGTTTTCTTACGGCAAACTATTTTATTTTAAGTGTTATGAGATAGTTCGTACGTTTTGATAGATTGCATAAAAATAAAAAATATTGGGCCAGTGCAGTGTTATTTAGTACGAAGTTAACAAACTACGAGCAGTGTCTGTCTTGTGAAGTTCATGTTCCTTTAAACTAATCAAAATAGTCCCCGCATTTTTTGAACTCTAAATTTCATTACGACGTTAAAAATAATCTGCCACTTTTCCTTATTGCAGGTCATACGAATTCAGTCAACAGTCTCACACTGAGCTTATATAACACCCATTTTAATATTATCCGCAGTTATATTAAGTCAAGAACTTGTTAAAACTTAGTTTTAGTTAACGTAGAGGCGTTCTGTATTTTAAGTAGGAAATGAATATGGAAATATGGAAATAACTTCTTGCAGATTCTTTAAATGTTTCTATTTGAGTAGAGGCGCCAGTCCACCTTGGCCGCACCTGGGGCCACAGTCTTCCATCCTTATTGCCTCGCGCGCCGCAAGTTTAAAAATGAGGACAACGTATTGAAACCCAAGACAAAGGTCATGATCAACTAACTATAAATCCTTCACTTGATTCATCTCGACGTAATGTCACAACTAGAACGCATTTGCTATCGGTAAATAGTTAGATTTAGTAGCTCTGAAAAGTGTTCCGCTCTCTGGCGTGCAAATGTTGATTTTCGTGTTAAACTTAATCAGGGAGAATCGAATTTTTGATGGAGTATGTCGAGGCCTGTGTCTGATAATATCCAGTATGAGGAACTGAAGAAAACAGTGGTAAACTTGGGTGGTTATAGCTATTTCTGCTTTTGATAAGCAAGCTACATTTTTACCTCGTAAATACATACAGCACGCGTTACTTCTCACATAGCACTAAAGATAAATTACCATCCCATTTCGCTTCATTTATTTCAGAAACAGCAAAAATTTATTTATGGTTATCAAGTTAGTGTAGCTGATCAGTGGTATAGCCTTTTGAACGATTTACGCCCTTTCTGGTAGCTTAATTTTCTTCAAGTACTATAATATTCATCCTTGTTCAGTGACACTTGTGAATTATAATAGAGTATGAATATCATTAACTTACCTGTGGCATGACGTCCATACAAAATTTCAATAATTTCTGAGCATCCATTCGCTATTTCCAAAATTCGTGCGCAGGAAGCCATTTTGACCTGATCGAGATTACCCCGTTTTGGTTGGTTTGGGTTAGGTTAGGTTAGTGGGGCACCTGCGCAGACGTTGTTGCGCAGTGCAGTCATATGACGTGCGCATGTGAGGTCACCTTGAACTCATTATTGTCAGTTGTAAATTATTAAACACCCAAAAATTCGATTTCTTCACTTTAAAAAGAATATTAATTTCCGGGCTTCACTTTCATACCTAATTCAAACTTTTCACAAGGATATTATATTTGACACATACTTTCAGTAATTACAAGTACACCAATCACTTATCACTTAAATATGATGTTATTGAATATTTCATTGTGGAAGCATATATGTTGTCACACGAAGAATAATTTATTAAAATATTTATTTAATTTTATATTACATTACATGTAATGATTGCAGTGATCCCATTCATCGTTATAAAGAATAAAGGTTCTCAAATTACGTAGGTCCAGCTTCTGCAGATAAGCG
>NW_019059763.1:434142-458654 GCF_000696155.1 Zootermopsis nevadensis
AGAACAGCTGTGTGTAGCAGTAAGACTTTTCATACACTCGTATTCGGGTTTTTGACATTCGAATCTCGGTCGGGTTGTATTAGACGTTTTTCTAAGCCTCTTCAGGCAAAGTTTTGGATGTGTAACTTTTTTATTTTGTTATTTATTAAAACTCTTACTCTCAGCTTTGTGTAATGCATGCTTCCCACTGAAAAGATAAGAGCTAAAGTGTATTCTTTCCGACAAACTTTTAATATAAATTTCTAACGAAACCACACCACAAACCAATTATATCCAGCGGCTTATCCGTCAATGTTTCCAAGTAAAAATACAACTGTCAACGCGATTAACAATCACGTTACAAATTTCTTTCTTCTGGGTTGTTGCGCCGTGTAGTATGGTAGATGTTTACCAACGTTTCGGAGGCAGTATGACCTCAGGAACGTTGGTAAACATCTACCAGACTACACAGCGCAACAACCCCGAAGACAGAAATCTTCGTACTCACCGCTGTGAAAACCTCAAATCATACAATCACGTTACAATCGTTCAGTGATGTTTCGAAGCGGACAGAGCCGACGCTGACACAAGGGCTCGTCAGATCTCGATGGCACCTAAATGGTCCGGTGGTCCACTGGGTCATTCTCCAGTATAAAGGCCATCAAGTCGGTCGGTTGGTAATTACTCCAGCAACAAACAAACCGTGATAGCAGGCACGATCTCATTTGTCAGGTTTCCGAACTAGTAGCGCACTACGGTGTTACCTGTGGGGTGCCGATCACTGGGCGTGCCTCTTTTCCGACCTGCCGCTAACGTAATCCAAATCATTTGGTATAACTAATCTGACATGGGATTTAAACTAACATTCTAGAATTAATCTCTTGTTTTGTCAGTTTGTGACAACAGAGGTGCCAGTGTTTGAAAACTTAAAAGGTTTATAGAGAAAGATGTTACGTATTAAAACCCTTTTCGACAAAAGATTTTATCTTCTGCTTGAATCTTGTCGGTAACGTTTGTAATATTTTTGGGGGGAATTCGACGTCTTGACAGGAAGACTTTCTTCCTGTCCGTGATTGGGGTAACTTCCATGTTCTAGTAGTCGAGAGTTCAGGACAGTTCTTGTATTTCAAAACAATAGATTCTGTGAAGAATTTGTTGTTTCTTCTTTCATTAAAATGTTTGTTCAGTCAAAGGGGGTTAGCAGGAATTATAAATTAATACTTTTGTTACAACTGAACTATATTTTCCTGTGATATTTCACCTTCTCACGGCGACGAATATGAAGATGGCTGTCTTCAGGGGTGTTATACCGTGTAATCTGTTGACAGAGACAGTAAATTCCTCTGAAACGTCGGTCAATATCTACCAGACTACAAGGTGTAACATCCCATAAGACAACCATCTTAATTCTGAGTGCGTGTTAATTTTCACAAGCATATTTGCCGATTACATCAATATCAAACCAAGTGTCACCCAAGTAGTTTCCTCTCGTGCTTCGTATTAGGTGGGTCCTGAGTTCGGATCTTGGCCCTAGAACCAGGACTCCTGACAGACGTTCTTCGTGGTTATCGCCATATGAACGAAAGATACGTGTAGGTTCCGTAAGGGCGAAATATTGTTTTACTTTCTACAATACATTTAATATTTCTCAAATATGTTTTAACACACAGAAGTTCGTAATTCTACTGTACATTGTAATAAACGATAAACCACCTTTGGATTACAGTTTTGTTTTGGAAATTTTAAATTCAAAAGTTGGGATGGCTTCAACTGACATTCTGTAATTGCCAGATTTCTTAAAAATGTCTTTAGTTCCTTCTAGAATCATTAAAATGCACAGAACCCATTTTCCGGTAAAAATGATGGAAGTAGTTAACAAAGCATCTTTAATTAGGAGAGATAAAACAAGTGGGGTATAAATGATGTTTGGAGGACCTTTGTGGTCTTTTCTTTGTATGTTAACTCTGGCAATAACTGGACAATGAGGTCAGTAGGGTGAGATTTCAAACAATACATTTTCAAACCCAAATATTAGTTTGAAATACACTTTTCCTACCCTGTTGAATGCAGTTTAGATGAACCTCGACTTTATAGAGTTACGAGGCCTTTTGAACCTATAAGTTATATTCTAAGACATTTCTGAACTTAAAGATGCAAAGCTTTTGCCACAATTTAGCAAAACTTGTTGTTTGGTGCAATTTCTGCTTATTTCTATTTTAAAAGTGAAGTATTTTGATACAGAACTTCTTCTTTGCAGGCTCTTGATCACAGCCACCATTTCTGTTGCGGTTTCACAAACCAAAGAATTAAATGGGAACAAGAAATATCCACTGGAGGTGAGTTTCCTTACATATTTCCATATAAATAATTAAATAATTTATAGTATACCGCTGAAAAATTGTGTTCCAGATTTGCAGCATGATTATGGTACGATCACAAAATAATGACAAAAATTAGACGAACTAAATCGAAAATATACTAGACTTGCGCGGTAGACACCGTATCTAGGCAACGAGTGTACTCGAAGTTGACAGTGGAAGAGTTAATGTCGATGTGTTATCTGTAGTGTATCCTTTTTGCATCTAAATATGGTGACGAAACATAAATCATACAAGGTCGAAATTGCCTTTTCATGAATTTTTCACTCGCCTTTGTAATATTTACAAGTTTCAGAATCAAAGTGTAGCAGCCAGAGTACCTGATCTGCATTCGTGTTATTATTGCAGTAGGCTTCAGTGACAGACTTACACTACATTTTATTATGACTAACTCACTCTATGAATTGGAGTCCATCTTGAGAAGCTAATAGTACACTCAGCTAGTCAACAAGGGCCCCACTTTAAATTTTCCTTTCCTTAGGTCGTACCAAAGAACCATTTTAATTACGAGGTCCTGTGTAACATTTTCTAACTTACTTTTTTTACAGCAGGGAGTTGTTAGTTTCCGCCCAACCCCCAAGCTAGAAGGCCACCAGTGTCAGCTGTCTTGCGACTATTTGTTTAACCCTTTCAAGCCGAAAAAGAGAGAGAGAGATAGGAAGGATAGAGTGAAAGCAAAGAGAAAATTGGTGGGGGAGAAGTGAGCATCTTATAGTTAGAAGATCCCCAGGCAATAACCGCTCGTCCTTCTGGTATGGATAGAGTAAAAGTGAAGTCGTTAGGGCGATAAGTAGTCATAGTTCGCTAGCAGAGACGGCAGAATTTTGATTTGCTGTTTAGTGAATGTTGAGTTAAGTTAATGAGTAAGTAATTTAGGGGCATTCACTGTAAGAGGGTAAAATGTATTAATTTTCCCTGATGCCACTGATGATGACCTCTTGAGGTCGAAACGCGTATGGCAATAGTGTCTATTATAGTGTTAATAGTTGTTGGTTTGTTTACTCTATATTCTAATACACTACGCGGTAGGCAAAGTTTTAAGGGTAAAATTTGATGAATTTAAATCGGGAGAGCTTTATGAGAAGCATGCAGTGACAACTTCGAACTTGGGGTGTCATCACGAAGGGCCTGTAAATAATATCTAAGAATCCAGTCTGTACCGCAAAGAAAACGCAACTATTCACCATTACAAAGATCAAATGGTAAATACTGTTTTTAAGTTAATAAATGCTGGATACAGTGAGAATCGTATGAAAGACAGAAATATGAATCGAAGACTTAGTGATTATTGAAGCAGGTGGAGTTACCATTTGGCTTTAAAGGGTTAATATTCTCATTTACCCTCCCTATTTGAAGACTGTCTCCATTAGCAGCCTGAGGACACGCCATGTTGTGGCGACAAGAGACCCACTTAACGCGGTTATGTGCTTTATGAAAAGGAAATTTGCCTCGTCTTTTGAAAGGCAAGGAACTTGTTGCGTCAGGTAGATCCAGCGAGCTGCTGAATGAATATAAAGGAATTGTTAAACAGCTTGTTTCAAACTGTCTCTGCTCACGTTGATGGATGTATTGGATTACATGCTTTTAAACAGACCGTCTGTCTGTTCGTTTTTCATTCATGGTAATGCTCCTTATTCTTATATACTTCCATTTGAATTACATATGTGAGAATGTACAATATGCAGCAGATGAATCTATGATAATGCAACATTTCCTTCGACAATGGATTATCATCTGAATTCGTCATATGACGGGCATATTACAATGCGAACGCAAACAATGCCAGTGACAAGCATTGACACGATTTAAGGTTTATCCTCCATGCGTCACTGTATGTCCGATTTATGAAGTAAAAATTACATTTCATAACGCCATCGTATAAGATCTTTCTTTTTTCTTTCAAAAGACGAGTTATTTTCCTGATCTGCAGCGGACAATCAATCGCACAGTTAATTTTGAAAAACAAACAAAATCTATCGAATTATACGACTGAGGAAGAGATATTAATTGTCTTCTAGTAGTAGTATTTGAGGATTTTATGGTTCCGAGAATAAAGATTGTTGTCTTAGGTTTGTAGGACCGAGTAGTCACCAGAACTGACAATAGAGGCAGCAGGGACCTTTGAAATTTCTACAAGACTAAAAAACTACAATCCATAAGACAGCCGTCTTAACAGCTGTCTGATGTTCTAATTTTGTTTTAAAGACAATACTTGTCGAACTCCAGGACCATAATTTATTCTTTAGTTACTAATTAACAAGCCTATGACTGTGAAGAGAGAAGTGCTATATAATATTCTTATTGAATTTGGTATACCAAAGAAGCTAGTGGGTCTAATAAAAATGTGCTTAAATGAAACCTGTAGTAAAATTCGAGTAGGTAAATATGTATCTGAGACATTCCTCATCAAGAACGGTCTAAAACAAGGAGATGCTTTGTCTCCCTTGCT
This sequence comes from Zootermopsis nevadensis, assembly GCF_000696155.1. The sequence continues at coordinate 438,949 of NW_019059763.1, forward strand.
CTTTAACTTTGCGCTAGAATACGCCATCAGGAAGGTCCAAGGTAGGCAGGAGGGTTGGCAATTGAACGGGACACATCAGCTATTGGCATATGCTGATGATGGTAATTTATTGGGGGACGATATAAATACAATAAAGAGGAACGCAGAAGTTTTACTAGAGGCTAGTAGACAGGTGGGGCTAGAAGTAAATTCAGAAAAAACTAAGTACATGTTAGTATCTCGTCATCAGAAGACAGGCGAGCAAAATTATCTTAGGGTGGCTAATAAATCCTTTGAAAGGGTTACAAAGTCCAAATATTTGGGAACAACAATAACAAATCAAAATGATACTTGTGAGGAAGTTAGGAGGAGACTAAATTCCGGAAATGCTTGCTACTTCTCAGTCCAAAATATTTTGTCTTCCCGTCTGATTTCTAAGAACCTGAAAATTAAAGTATACAAAACAATAATCTTGCCTGTTGTTTTGTATGGGTGCGAAACATGGTCTCTCACTCAGAGGGAGGAACACAGATTGCAGGTGTTTGAGAATCGGGTGTTGAGGAGGATATTTGGGCCTAAGAGGGAAGACGGTGGGGCGTGGAGAAAACTGCACAATGACTAGCTTAAAATCTGTACTGCTCCCCCAGTATTGTGAGGGTGATTAAGTCGAGAAGAGTGAGATGGGCGGGACATGTAGCGTGCATGGATGGGACAAGAGGTGTGCACCGGGTACTGGTTGGGAAACCTGCAGGGAAGAGACCGCTGGGGAGACCTTGACGTAGATGGGAGGATAATCTCAGGCGGGATCTATGGGGGATAGGAGTTGAAGGAAACTGGATTTTGTTGGCCCAGGACAGGGTCCGGTGGAGGGCTTTGGTTAATTCGGTGATGAACCTTCGGGTTCGGTAAGCCATCTAGTTAGTTAGTTAGTTACTAATTAACTCAATGCTACAGTTTCATGAAATTATTTAGATGGTTAATTAATTTCCCTGCTCTTATGCATTAATGTTCATCATCGTGTACTCAGAAACCCGCCTTTAAACTTATGATAATCCAGTTATACCCATTCGACAACTTGTCAACACTATTTTACTGACATCCATTTTAATATTGTCTCGCGGTTTCACGTAAATATCTAAAATGGTTTCTTCCACTGGTATTTTCGGCCAAAACGTTGTTCTACTTTTCTACGCGATGAAATTCTTCTAAATTTAGTTTACCTAATACTATTTTCTGAGGACTGAAAATTATTAAGCTCCTCATTATATGATTTGATTGTTACGATACTGGGGATACTGGGAACGACCCGTTCTTCAAGTGCCTGAGCACTGCGGGTCCCAACTTTACGTTGGCTTTGATCTATAGACATTCGTTAGGACTCCTTGGACGAGGTGATTGTTACGAACTACATTATTTTCACTTTAGACTTTTCACATAGTCCATGAATGCCCAGAAATTGTTACATTTCAGCTCTTTTCCCGAGTTAAGAATCTCTGCTGTGCTTTCTGGTTACATATGGCGCTGTTATTCAGAAAGTCGGTTATTCTATGAATTAAAATTAGTCTGACTTGTGTTTTATTAACTGCAGCTCGTTCCTAACCTGCACGCTGCTGCTGTTTGTAAGGTTACTGCATGTCTCAATTTTCTGTTGCCCCATGTAAGGCCTACAAATCCCCTGCTGTTCCAGTAATTCTTACAGGTCTGACGTTCTCTTGCGGAGAAGCGTCTACTACTGTGTGTATTAATGTTGGCATGCTCGTAACTTGCTGTCTCCTGCTGCTTTCATGTACTTTCTTCCTACAAACCATCACCAGGAACAGCAGTGTTACGTTAACTTAACCATTAACACTGTATCAATTTATTCCTACGTTTATTTATAATTTCCCTTCCTTCTTTAAGCAGCGGGCAGAGAGAGATGATAAGAAATAATATTATACTGAAGACATAACAGAAGCGAATAGAATGAAACAGACCTACGAATAAATAGAACGGACACACTGAAAGTAATTCCATGTTAATTAATAGTTATTTGGCTCATTAAGAATTTTGTTATATTCACCACCTGAAATGTTATCGCCGTGTTCAAGTAAGTCTCCCGTTGTACCCCTGAGCCAATGAAATTTAGTAACTACCGCCAGATAACATTTTTGTAACCTCCCACCTGGTCGCATTTATTCCACGTGGTATTTTCTCTCGATGATTTAACAATTATTATTTATTACGTCCTTCATGCTTATTACATCTTTTCTATTTGACTATCCTAACAACATAAGTTCAAGAGTGCAAAGTATGAAGTTCCTAATTATATCTCTGTAATTTGTTGAAGTTCTTTGTATCATTTTAAGTCCAGATGTTTCTTCTCAGGTACTATAAACGTTTCTTTTTTAGCGCAGAGTAACATAGAAAGTGTCATACCCTTGAGTCTTAAAACAAATGATAATATTGCAGTTTTTATCATCATTCAGCCCTTGACCTCTTGTGGTTCCAAGGATTAGAAGTGTTTCTCTGTGCCCTTGGTCGGCTGTTTCTGCCTTCTGCCTTTGTTTTTACAGACTCCTAAAGTTCTTAGGTTCTTTCAAAACTATTTGTTTGAGTTGCAGTATGAAGAAATTGCTGTGAAAAATATTTCACTCAGTAGAGGGCTAATGTAGCTAAGCAGCGCACTGAAATCAAACCCTGCATGGAATCTGCGAACATTCTCTGGACCATCCATTCTGCCACTTTTCTCTCTCTTTTCCTCGTGTGATACTTTGGGCTTATTCGCTCCCACGTCCGGTGTGACGTTTAATGATCATAGACCATTAAGTATGTAGACGTCAGTGGCTAATGCTGAAGCCATTATAAAATAAATTCGTCTTTAAACAATTGAAAGATTTAACTTTCGTATCAGGGGACTTTTTTTCTCACGAGCTGAGTTTCCTGAATGTCACTGTAATGAGGATGGAGGAGTCTGTTTGGTACTCCTGTTGAATAAGAGTTAAATATACCTCCGCGGACAATGTCTAACGTAATTGCGGTGTGACCTAATTGCACAGTAGACAGTTATAAAACACGAATGCCCATTATTCTCTACAGACCATCATATATCTGTTAGTATGACGATACAATTCGAAAAGTAGGTCTAAATGTAATTTTTATGAACCTTTCTTTATTTTCTCATACATTATCTTTTTTGTCTTTTGAGTATTAATATTGTGACATCCTTAATATGGTTGCCCCATTGACAGAATGTAGGAAAGTGGATTACAGGTCTGTGATCTAATTTTCGTTCGTTTTCCAGTGAAATTTATAGATGAATGACCAATCAGAATAGCTACATGTATGAATGAGCCACAGGAAAGTGTAGGAAAGGCTGTAAAGATTAAAATGAGTACTATATAACTCACCTAATTCATCAATCACTAACTCTTTATTTTGTCTCATGATTCTGAGTGTAAACATTATTAACCAATTCTTCCTTGCAATGGTGAAGTGCTGTGTATTCTTCGAGGTACGAATTGAATTCTTAAATATTATTTAGACGTGTTTAGACTTCAAAGGGTTAAAATTGAGGGCTGACAAATTCTGTTTTTGATGCGCGTTTTGGTCAGCTATTAATTATATTAATTTCTGAGCTTACGGACAGATACATCAGTGTATCCGGAATTACTTAAGTATTAAAATTGATAAAAATATATTTAAAATGAGGATCAGTTGTTGAAAGAATACATGGAACATTGACTTCATCTCCTGAATGGAGGGAGCTGTAATAATGACTAACAGTGTTCGTACATCTTGATCTCCAAACTTATGGATCCTGTTGTTAAAATTTAATTCATGTTTTAATTTTATTGGAAGAAATGGCCTAAAGTCGTAAATGAAATCGTGGTAGATATAAAGTTGGCTTATAAATAACATACTTTAAAAGTGGTATTGAATTAACGAACTAAGTTCGTTCGTGTGTATATTTTTTAATTTGTGTTCATTGGAAGCCATAAAAACAAGCTAATTTGCACTCAACAAAACTGTGTTTATCGTAATGGTAGTTATAAATAACAGACAAGTGTCTACATTTCTTATCCATAAACTCTTAGCCAAATAACCCAAGCTCAGAGACCACTCTGTTCCCTTACTTTTTCGCAAAGTTTCAGTTAATACGTATAAAACTATAAATAATGTTATTTTATGTGTTGGCATTTCTTTATCTGTAAATTCTATGATGAGATATATTAATATGCCTAAGTCTAAATTTTAAAGCTTAATTCTATCTTCTCGCTCCAATTAACTGACCAAAATACTAATTAAGTAAATTATAATTTACTAAGTTGCCAAGTAATTAATCGTGTAACGAACTTACTGACGGAATAATTGACTGTCCAAGTAGCCAACTCTCCTAAAATTAAATAATTGACTAGCTGGTTATATAATTAACTACCTACCTTGTTAACTGTTTGCACAAAGGAAACTTAAATGTCAATATCCTTCGTGTTTAAAAAAAAACAATAAATTTTTTGACCAGTGGAATAATGGCCATATCGCGTAAAGTTTGAGCTAGTTCATAGACATGTGTTTGTTCCCTAGTTCTAACATTCATTCTATATTACTGTCATTAATTAATAGAGTATTTTTATAAACAGGCAAGCCAGTTTATATCTTCGGAAGCCCGAAGCTCAACTAAATAGTATATTCATCGCCCTGATGACGGAGGCAGTATGACCTCTGAAACGTTGGTAAACATCGACCAGACTACACAGCGCAACAACCCAGAAGACAGAAATGTTCAACCTCAAATCTTACAACTACATAGTACTTAAAAAATCATCTTCTACTCAAAGAAAACACAGCGTCTCTCCATTACAAAGATCATGTTTAATGTTGTTTAGAGAAATAATCTCTCCTTGTTTTGAGAATCATACGAAACCACAAAACTGCTTTAAAAGCTTAAAGGACGTAGAGAACTCAAGGTTCTTAACAATCTCAATTTATTTTAATTTCATACTTTAAAACCGTCGCATGTCGATCGCAGAGGCCGCTAAAACATTCGGATGGCGGGTTTGAATTCCATTGTAGGAGCGTCTGTGGATGTATATCAGCGTTTTTGTGCTGTTCTGTGTAGACAGAGGTCTTGCGACGGGCTTATCCCCCATCCAAGAAATCATACGAACTATTCAAATTAATGGATGCATAATTTCAGAATTAATTTTGAATTTGTACAGGTCATAATTTGTAATCCTTTAAAGCTATAAAAATGTGAAGGTCCCGAATTTCAGACTGTTATTTGATATCGAATGATTTCAAATAGGCATTCCTTTGATAAACGCCGTCATTACAAAAGATGACTAGTCGAAAGGTTATATTCAGAATAATTTTATTAATTGACTCGGCGAATTCCAACATAATTTAAAGAAACATACTCAGTTGGTAGCTTCCAATTATGACACAAAACATTATAGAAAACTTATATTTCTGGTTTTAAATATTCAATCCTCGTAGATCCATCGTATTGAAAATAGCCATCAGAGGAGATTTGCTGTGAAGAGACCCACCTTATTTTTCCTTCGGCTTAATGTATCGGCGAGCTTTAAGAGATATTATACTTTGACTGTAATTATACTCTTTCAGAGGCAGTTGTAATTACAACTTGTTGTGCAACGCCTTTGGCTTCTGTGGTTATTCTATTCAGTTCCGCGCGGTAATCAGAATTTGAGTCTCCATTCTTATTGGTTTGTAGGGCAAGTCAATTTCTCTGCTTATGTATTTGTTCGCTTATTTGTTTCTCTCTTTCTTTTAATGAGCAAATCTGGCAATTGTGAGGGATATGAGGAAAGGTAGCCAAGTATTTAAAAACGTAACTGAAAGCCCAGATGACTGAAAACCAAGTAGAACTTTTTATTTTTATTTTTTCATATAATTGAAGAAAACTGGAATTCAGACTAAGTAGACGTTCTTTGCACGAAGCGCATTAAATGTGAACATAACAGATAAGTTATGCGTGTTTGTGTGTGGCTGACTGTCCGAATGTATAATATTTTGAATTGATTTCATGAAAAATTGATACAAGGAGTCTTTACTAAAATTTGCCTACGTAATTGAATTTTGAGTCAGTACTATAATTTTTACTTTACTTTAAACGTAACTACAAATTTACCTTTCTTGTCCTGGAACAACAAATGATTCACGAAATAAATTATAAATCTCATAATTCGCATTGAAAGCGTGTATATTTAATAAATGTTAAGGAAGTCAAACGTATAATTCTGTAGTGGGCTATATTTCAGTACTGAATGTTTTAAAGCAGCAATATATTTGGAAACTGAGGCAAAGGTGATAATACGAAGTAGCAAAGAAGACATTTCTAACAAATGACTTACATTCTGATGACATAAACAGTTGATATGACGGAGTACTGTCATAACTAATAATTTAGTATAATTTTCTTTAATTAAGACCTGAAAAGCGTTAAGTGGTAAACGGATCTGTATGAAATAAAATGAAGTTACTATGTTGTTTCTTTGATACAGGAAGTATTAGATGGATGGGTAAAATGACCTGTTTCATAGTTTCCTTACCAATTGAACACATTAAAACAGTGTAGGATCTTCTCTCTTAGCTCTTCTGTCTTAAATATGGCATTTCTTCCTGAAGACGAGGGCTCTTAAGCACATCACTTCACCCACATCGATAGAAGCAATGATACTTTAAAAAAAGCACTCTGAATGAGTGAGGTCATTTGTTGCCACATAAACACTTTAGCAGCCGGCTAGCGCATTATCGTAACTCGTCAAGGATATCTCGTTGTGTATGCCGACAAAGTAGAAGCCGCAGGAAGTCCCATTCTGTTTGATTCAAGTATTAAGAGCACCCAGGAGTCGAACATTTATAGTATTTATGTGGCGTATATTTACTGGTTTTCTGTACATCTCCTCTCCCCCCACCTGAACAAACACCCGCACACACAATTAGTAACATTATTTTGTATCCTTACAACGCCGACTTTAAGAAAAGATCAAAACAAGAGGAGCGTCGAGACATTATATGGACAGTACTCATGAACTGACGCCAAGCGTCGAGACGCCGACGAAAGATTCCACATACTGCGTACACGTACTCAGAGACGGTCGCAGGGAACCGACGCCAATTGTAGCAAGAAAAAGTCGTAGGACTCTGTGGGATTTTATGATTTCGAGGCTTTGAAGATGTCGATCTTGATGTGGGTTGTGACACCATGTACGTGGTCACTGGCGTTTCGGAGGAATGCTTTGCTTCTGTCATCAGGGTTGAACCATTAATAGTGCTGTCATATATATAACGTCTGATAGTCATTATCCCTTCTGATGAGTTGGCCAGCTGGCTTTGATTGCAGAGACATTTAGCGTTCCGTGGATGTAATTTTCTGACGGAAGTGTCAGAGGTAGTTTACGCCTCTCGAGTGACGTAGGCGGAACGGGGAATGAACAGGTAGGGCGCAAGGCTTATACATATGGGGTCAAAAGTTTCGCTGTGCTTGATATGTGGGCTGGGCGGAGAAAACTTGACATTCATTTGTATTTTTTTGGGCGTGTCATATCCTAAGCCTCATGTTTCCGCTTTGTGTTAGATTCTTCTGGATTTTATCAAGAGACATCGTTTGAGTTTATCATTCAAGGTATTTGTTTTATATTAAGATTATTTTGCATTTCATCATATTTTGTGTATTATTTTAAGTATATTTTCTCGGCGGTCGTCTTGTGCGCGTTATATTTGCAATGCTGGGTGAAAGAAACAAATTATAAAGAGCTCGGTATATTATATTTGCCTTCCTTTTATATAAAGTTCGCTGTTGTCTGTTGTTAAACACTTACATCCCATAATGATTCATTTCTCTTTAGATCGCTAATGATACTCTTCAGGGAAGATTCTTAATTATTTCTTCCTTTGTGTCTATTTTTATTCTGCTCTCTTTTTGTTCTACCAGAAACGCATTGGAAATAATAAAGGTGCAGAATAATTTAGTCATGTTTTATCTTGCCCAGCCTTCACTTGTCTGTGTATGAACCACACCTATGAGTCCAACAAGAGTGCGAGACGGACAGGTCATCTACTTGTACTCCTAATATAATAGCCATTGTCCGTCACGCTTGAATATGAGTGCGCGGTTCGTGCGATGCGGAGAAATTGCATTTAATTTCTGACTGTGGCGAATGTGGTAGCAAGAAACGCACACCAGGATATGGCAAAGCCTTTTGTGAGATGTGAAGTCTGGAGTAAGCGCTCGTCGGTTTTGTGTTGCTGCGTTTGGTAGGAATCTGGCTTCGATTGCCGTGAAGATGTTATCATATTATTTTATTTATAAAGGAATTTATATATATATATATATATGTATAAATTATTCTTCTACTGTCAATGTGAGTTGCAAAGATAATGCTGCAATATATTTTATTATCCTTCAAAATAAAATGCATATTCCCGTCAGCTTTGTTGATACGAAAGTATTTTATTTTTTATGATAGCACATATAATGTACGCTGAATTGATTTGCGACTCTGTATTCTATATGGCCATGTCCATAAAATTACTCCCTACAACTCATTCGTTTGGAATTTTATGAAGATTTTATCAACTTTCGATTCATTATGATAAGTTAGAATCTTAACAAGGCGTTATCCGAGCTCGTTTTGCACTGCCACAAACTGTAACTACTCCCTACGTCGTACAGAGAAATAAGTTGGCCAAGAAGTTGCTTGCTTTTGTAAAATCCGAACTTTCATTGAATGTCTGAGGAAAATCGTGGCATCAGACTCCATCCTGAACAAGTTTAATATAATCCATTCCCTCACTTTGTGTTTCTCGAAGATCGTTGTTATCCTCCCATCTACACTTCCGTCTACCGAGTTATCTCTTCTCTGGGGCTTTCTAAATAAAATTTTATTTCAAGACTACTCTTTTCTGGGATGTTGCGACTTCATGTCCGTAGAACTTGACCGACGTTTCAGAGTTGCTTATCTGTCTCATTGTCCTGATGATAGAGGTATTAATTTCTGAAACATCGATAAATATCTGCCAGACTACACCACGCAACATCCCAGAAGCAGCCACTTTCTTATTCGTCGCCATGAGAACCCGAAGTCTCAACACAATTCTTACGTCGTGGAATGTGTTATGTTTTTATTTCTTTACCTCAATAAATGGCTGTAGGTGATTGGTTGATTACAAGTTATGGTTGTCACGGTTTGTGTGTACGCAATTTTCGCTAGTCGACAAGTGGTTTGAAGGTGTCTCATCGAACTGTTTCTGCAGCTCGCTGACTCTGACAGCTGACTGCCGTCTGACCGCTAGTAGTCTTCCCTGGGTGTGGCTGGACACATGTTGTATGTGGAATTACGTATTTAGCGACTCACTAGCGTAAGAACTATCTCGAGTCCACTGATCTGCTGCTACACAAATTACTGGCAACGTCTTGAGAATTTTATACTTTACGTAACACGTGCAGATGTCTGGTGGGGTATCATCTCTTGGGGTTATGTGACGTTTATTGAGATATGTGTTAGTATAATTTATCGATGCCAGGGTAATGCGTCCTAAAAGTGCAGGATACCAAATAATGTCCTCAAAAATCATACTTGTATTGATTTAAAATAGTGTTTATGCAATTCAGACATGAACATAAAGCTGCAATTCTGTTCTAATTAATCAGCAATCATACTTCGGTTGTAATATTTGAACTTTTAGTCCTGTAGTGAGATTTAAGATTATCATGCACCTGAATGCATGGAAGGGAGGTCTTGCACAGAGAAAGCAAACGGTTTACTGCGGTCAGAAAGTTCGATTACGTTCAGTGTTAAATAGTTAACATGATTCTCTGCGTGCAGCATAAATATTTATGCTACACGCAGAGAACATTTCTCCTAAATTTGTATATGTGAATGTATCTATCACAATTTGTGTATATACATCACTGATGCCTGTTTTATGTTTGGTACGTCTGTCTTCGGCTTACGTCTTTCCGGGTTTTCTTTACGTATTCTGTAGTCCATTTTCTGTACTTTATAAGGAAAATTAGAATATTGATCGTGGCAATATGTCGGCTATTAACAAAATAACAGCTGATTCATTTTATGTAATTTTTTTGTTATTACCGTTTCTGAGGGATATACTGCCTTCAAGTTACGAGTCTCTGCCTGCAAGTCCAGAAGAAAGACATCTCTTCGTCTCTGTGAGAATCTCACGTCTCGTCTTTGTACAGATTTCGCATACAAAGTTGAGGATTGCCTCAGGTGTACTCGGAAAATAAGTTATTCTTGTTTCTATCATTTGCCTTGTACTAATTTTGTCTTAGAACGAACAGAAGGGAGAAAATTGTAGTCTGGTTCCTAATTACCTAATTTGCAATTCTGCATATATCGTTTGCATTAATGTTCCTTTATTGTAAATGCACACCCATTATTGTAGCCTGAATCTTTAATGGAAATTGCTGTTGGTATTAATTATTTCACTTGTACTTTGTTGAATGTTTAATATACTTAAATATAATTAAAATGTTGGAGGTCTTATTAAAATAAATATGTTGTGACATTTACTACAAATTTTTGTACTGCACTGCATTTTTTAAAGGAAATTTTCAAAATTGGATTTGAGATTCTTGTAAAGTTTTATATTACCGATATGAAGAAAAATGTAATTTGCCGTTGTATTTTCGCGGATGGTTCCATTGCTAGTTGTACCTTAAAGCTTTAATTCCGAAAGTTATTTGCACGGGTAATTATTTAGCGAGATACTTCAGAAATCTCGTTTAAAAACATGTAAGGTGTTTGTGGATGTTATTATTATCAACCTAATTGATTCAAAATTTAAATTGGTCTGTGTATTTATGTAAAACTCTTCAATATCAAATTTCGAAAAAATTTGACCTGAGGTACTCGAACTGAAATATAGGGACAGACAAGAGGACGATCACAATGTTCTGTATATATTTAGTTTGTGTAAAGAACTTATAATTATCTCGACTTAAAAACTACTTTTCAGAGATCACTCACCAAACAAAATTTCCATGCTTATGTAGAGACATGTGATACAGTTCTTTTTTAACCTTATGTGCCACATCTTGGTGGAATGGGGGCCCTGAAACTGTGAATTACATGGCGTCAAACAGCGCCCTGTAATTTTGTCGCTGAGTGAAATGGTTTAAGTACAAACGTTGTGTGACATCTCGCATCCGGAGTATTGTGAAACCTGCCATTTTCATCCTCCCTGGTTGAGTGATAGAGCGCGCGCCTCTGGCTAGGTGTGGGTCTTCATGCTAGCTGGGCTCAGCTGAGGTTCCACCCAGAATTGTGGATTCTGCCACTACGTCTCTGGGTGTAAATATTAGCTCCGTGCTCAGAGTTTATTTCGGGTACATAGTCACAATCCCAGAAATGTCTCATTGTGAGTAGAAATTTGGAATAAATGGAAAGACCGACAGAAAATACTTGTTTTCAGCAGTGAAAAATGTTACACTTGAAGGACGTAACACTTTGAAAAACTAACGAAATTTTTAGGCGTTTTTTACGCTCTAGCGTCAGCGAATTACACCTTAGGGTCTATTTATATAGGAAGGTAAAGATAACGACACGAGCCCTTGCTGATTTTTCAGAAAATATTATTCAACGTTTTCCAAAGGAACTGTTTATATCGACTCTGAGCTCGTCCGTTCCACGAACGAGTCTCGCCCAACTTACGTCTCCAACGATATTTTTCCTAAACAGTTCCATTGAAAAACGTTGAATAATATTTTCTGGAAAATCGGCAAGGGCTCGTGTCGTTATCTTTACGTTCCTATATAAATAGATCCTTATGGTCTCGTCCATATCTATCTGCGTTCTTCCTGCGGAGGTAGGCTTCATGCATGATCGGTGGAGAGGGGATTGTTGTGTTGCAGTGAGGAGATGTCATTGGTTGAACACATTGTTGAGCAACACTGACTTCGGACCACGGTGTAAGAATGACCAAATGCGAAACAGTGGCTTCGGATTACATGAGTACAACAATGACCTACGTGATGTGGCGTGAAGAATCCGTGTTGAATGTTAGTGGAGTCGAAAGGTTACGCCTTGTTATTCTTTATATAAATTTGGTGAGATTTGAGGTTTTCAAGGCAACGGATATCAAGATTCTTATCTTCTGAGATGTAGCACCGTATAGTCTCGTAGATATTGACCGACGTTTCAGGAGATTAACTAATCAGGGTGGCAGTAAATTCCTCTGATATTTCAGCCTATGTATGTCAGACTACACTGTACAGCATCCCAGAAGACAGATATATTTATGTCCGTCTTTTAAAATGATGATTCCTTTTCAATAGAAGAAAGGCCTGCTTATGAAATGAGAGTGTACCTAATAAATTCTATTAAGAATGGAAAGTGTATGAGTGTGTTCGTTCGAAGTTTTTCTCGTCAGTGTTGTAAGTCTGTCTTAAAAGCTACGACTTCCTGTTGTAGGTGTAGCAAATGAAACTGTGATGTACATGTTTTTGATACTAAATAGTCTGAATTTTTGTTAGTGTCTCATTGTTTATTATTTATGTAGTGTAATTACTCCTGTGAACTGAACGAATTTACCTTTGTTGTTCCAGGTACATCAGATGTTTCAGCAGAAGTTGAACAGGAATCCTGTTACTGTAGGCATGTGGTCATCGTGGTCCCACTGGAGTCCTTGTACCAGGTCCTGTGGGGGCGGAGTTGCAATGCAGAGCAGATACTGTAACAATCAGGAACAGATGTGAGTACTTGCCGTTCACTGTTTCTGCATGCCAACACTTTGGTGTTGTGTCTTTGCAAAATAATAATTTTTTTCCCTTATGGCTATCGCGGTAATAATACTTTCTGGAGTTAACGGCGCGCCAAGAGAACGTGCATACGTATTTTTTGAATATCCTATGTCTCAGTTTATTGTTGGTGTAACTTAAGTGACCTTCGCCACGCTTCCAGAGGATTTATTGGTTATTTTTATTATTATTTGTCAAACGAGTCATAAATACATAGTCCTATTTAGTTTATTTTTAGACCAATGTCCTTACTGATTTATAATAGGGTTTCTCTTTTTTATTTGTGGTATTTAGGTATTCACATAATAGCGTGATAAAAATAGACCATAGCTAATTTGTATCTCTGCTTATGAACTTAGCCATGAAGACGTATGGGGAGGTGGAAATGAAAATCTACTTAATCTTAGGACTAGATGGAGAGTTGATTAGTTTCACACTCCGACTGTTTTACCCCCCGGTATCATTTGGATAATAGGTTGGATCGATCTCAGAAACGGTCTGGTCGCGTTGTCGAAGTGAGAAGTTTTCTACCCTTCGCGATGTCGAGGGAATTGATCGTCGCTTGTTTGTCTCGAAGGTCTTAGACAAACGATGGTAATACGCGCTACGATAGTCTTCTTCTGGGATTGAATTCCTGCCTGGGAGGAAAAAATAGGGCTAAATCACTCGACATCTTGTGGTTCTGAAACACGACCGTCCGCGTGTTAAGCATCAGGAAAGTTGATCTGTAACAGAGAAGTTGGTAGCTGTGAAACTAACCGTGTTACACATGTGCCTGTAGACAATCAGCAGATGGCTTCAACGTGCAAGATACCGGATTCCATTTTACATTAAGTGGAAACATACGGGAGACCTTCGTCCATGTTTCTTTAATGCTAGATTTGTATTACACTTCTCCCCAGTATTTTATTAAACGCAAGTGATCATGTTGTTGCCAGCATCCGTGGCCATGCGAACAGTCTCGTATTCTGGAATTTGTGGAGTTTTTAATGGCGGTGAGTATGAAGATTTCTGTCTTCTGGGCTGTTGCGCTGTGTAGTCTGGTAGAGATTTGCCGACGTTTCAGAAGTGCTTACTGTGTCTAACATTAGGGCGACAAGCAACTGTGAAACGCCAGGAAACTTCTTTCAGACTACACAATTTAACAGCCGAGAAGACAGCCATTTTGTACTGGCCGCTGTGAGAACATAAAATCTCACGAAAGATTTTTGAACCATTTCTTTCTTTTAGATAAGACTTTGTTGTCGAGCGCTTTACATGACGTCGTGAGTAGGTTTTATCTCAAATACTTGCGAAACATTTCTTGAAATGATTTTTTATTTTGTTAGGTTAAACATGAAAAATGTTTGTTTAAATTGATTTTTATTGACTTGTTAAATATTGACTACTAATTAATTTAAACTTATCATTATGATCATACATGACATTGTGTGAAATTCAGGTCAATTTTCTCCCTCCGTTTAGCGCGTATCAACTGCATTTTTTTATATTTTCAGTTCAAGAAGTCAAATGTTTGGTAATTTAAAATAATCTAAAGCCGTTTCTTACAAAAAATTTCAGATTTTAAACTTTCAATGTGATAAAGGACAAGATAAAATTGGTGATTAGTAAATGCAAGTGCGATATTTTTCTAAAAAAATTTCGTTACTTTCCGTAATATCACAGGCCTGAGACTTAGAATTCCTTTAAAGCATTGAATACACGATCTCGTATTACCAGTGATTTATTCTCAGTTTGGACAGCTTCAAGAGAAAAGAATACTAACCAGATTCGTGTGATGTTTAACCACAAACACTTCCACTTACCACAGTTGATGTCAGTGTTGAAAGATGTGCCAGTTTGCTATTAAACATTAGCTTAGGTCTGACTATTGGAATAGATCAATTAATAGCATTCCAGAATGAGGTCAAATATAAACACGCCTTCTTCCTGTTTAAAGTTGTTGCAATGAACTTACGTCGGCAATGCCTGACTGGTATATCAATCAATTTGCAAGTTAACTCAGCGAGAGAGATTCCATGCTCATCTGAAATGTTAGAGCTGATCACCATAAAGGGTTGCCACTGGACCCTATCTTGAGCCATCTGAATCCTGTCCATTGTCCCATAACTTATTTCCGTAAGTTAATTTTAATTTTATCATCTGTTTTATGAGTCTTTCAAGTCATGTGCTGTACATATTCAACCCCATCAACAGAAGTTTACCTGTTAAAGTCGTTCTGAGATATTTTAATTTAGCCACGTTTTCAAAGGTTTTTGTATCAGATGTCCTTAAGTTATTTTTCCTGCATTCTATTTAGTGTGTGTACGAAATATGTTCTGTGTCACGAATAATTGATAACTACAGAATTTTTCTTAAAATTAGCACCAAAATCTCCTCGTTTCGGTGTGACCCTGTTTGTTACCCCAAACAAATATAATTACCCAACTCTGGTGTAGACTGGAGCCTTGTGTTTCTTCAGAAGTAACGAGTCCTTCCAAATACGTAGCTGTGTTCACACGCCGTTTCTGTCCTGTGTTTGTTTACCGTGTCATCAGAATTCATAACTTTAACGAGTTTGTGGAGACAAATATAATCTGATTTGTTATTGTCACAGAAACCGTGGAAAAAGCCACGGATTTGTTGAGGTGACATTAGTCCAGTGTTGCCACTGGGCACTGCAAATTCAAATTTCCCAATCGCACTAAAAAATATTTACCTTTTATCTTCGGCTTGCGTTACTTTTGGGACACACTGTAGTTGTAATAATTTATTTGTACAACAGTTTGTGTAATAATTTATAATTTTGACTAGTTATTTTTTGTCTGAATACGATACGCATTTTTTGAAAGTATCTAATACAAATACGCGTTAAATTTTAACTACGTATCGTGATTGTTCTGTTATGGACCACCCAAGATTAGTATCGTCCAGTTACTTAAACCCAGTAAGCATGTAACTTCAGTCGGATTTCCTCGCTTCATTAGTTCCACCTGCCTTCACTGCTTTTATGGCTGGCCGAATCCATCGGCAGCGAACCGTTTAATGACTGTGTTTTAACTGCACAAGTTAACATGGCATTAAATAAGATGATGACGATTAATGCTAAGTATATAAGGATTTGTAAGAATACGAGCAGATCTATTCGAAGGTACGGCCATATAATTCCTTTGTTGAGTCAGACATGAAAACCTCACGTAGTTTCGTACATGAACGACGTCGTATAACAGAGTACTTCCTGAATACAAGTCTGAGACATTACCAATAGACCAGTCTATTACATAATATTTCCTGGTTTATTTAAACCTTTATATTGTAGTAGTGACTTGGGTTTGACTTGTCATATGCTTAAATGTCCAATACCTCAGAATTTTGTTGGTGTAAAACATTTATGAATTTTGCATGATTCTCGTAATAAAGACTGATTATTTCTGTAAATGACTTCATCAATTAATATTTGTAACGAAGACCCGTTGTTCTATTTGAAGTAGGAAATAATTTTTAAGTGTTGTTCAGATAAGTTTTAGATGTTTCATAGGATTAAAACACATTATCGATTACATTGGGAGTTCTAAAAATAAACTTGTCTTTACCTGGATCCAGATATACGAGAATTATTAAAATACCTCAGACATTTTAACCGGATTCTGGGCCGGAAACTAGACCAATGATATCTCGAGTACGAAACAGGAGTTTTGCAATTTAAGACCCAGTTATAACTATATATACCACCTATTTCAATATTAAATAACTCTGCATTTCACTCGCAGAATACATTAATACGTTTGGTGAACATCGATTTTTTCCCTTAACCAACATTAACCAGCTGATTTTTGTGGTGGTGAAGTGTTTTATTTCAGAAAGAAGTGAGTATTCAATTGTTTTTTGTTTATCGGAAGTGCAAGCGGGCAGTCTGATGAACTTGATAGGCGAAAATTTCTCTCTGTTCTCCCTCCGTCGTTAGTATCTCTTATTACCCTACCCTTACGTCTGCGTCACTCTTATTTATTTATTTGGCTTTAAAGGGACTTGGGTAACGTTTAGTTGAACGTATAGTTATTATATTTACAAAACAGATTTAATTTAATCGTAAATGCTAAATTTATCAAGCAAAATAACAACAGTGAATGCGTACAGACTTTGTCCTTTGTTTTTATTTACGGACATGAACGCATTAAGGGGACAGACAGACAGACCGACTGACTCCAGTGGTTTGGCATTGAATAATTCGCAACTTGACCCTCAAAAAATTGACTTAATGGACTGAGTCGCTGGATGCTGCAGAAGCTAGGCAGACTGCTGGTTGCGACAGCATCGCATACCAAATTTAATTAGAAGCGACTTCCACTAGACGCAGAACATAGCCGCTCTGAAATGGCTGGATGAACATCCGAATTCCATCTGCCTGCTGTTACAGCATACAACGATGCCAGCAGAGAAAAATAAGATGTGGGCGTGTCCCATCCGTACATTAACACACACAAATGTTACAGTTAACCATGACGTCATTAATTGTTATTTATCTCATGTTCTATAAAGGCGTTAACCTAACGTTTCGGTACAGTGGTTAGAACTCTGGTTCGTATTCAGAAGAAGGTCGAGGGTTAGAAACGTAGTTTCTGTTCTTGTCTTGTTTGGAGATTTCATTGTAGTCTTATGGTTATATATTAAAGTTTCAAGGCCACATGTTTCCTCATCTTCAGCTTTGAAGATGGAGGGAATTCGTTTATACGAAACGTCGGCTTATAATCACAAGATTACACGGTGCAACGATCTAAATGTGGGTTTCTTGATTCTTTCTGAACAGATTCGGGGATATTTCCTTGAAATAAGTTACCATATCGCGACAGTAGTGGCAGTAACAGTTGTAGTAAGGTAGGAGCTGCTACCAATTTGCATGGTTCAAGACCGATGAATGTCTTGAGCTTGTCCCCGTCCACACGTCTCGTAAGTCATCAGTACAGCTTTGCTACGCTGGGAGTTCTGAACTGTCTTCATAGGGTTTTGCTGTGACCTTGAAGTTTGCAATTTTATGACTACTACATTACTTGGAAAGAACGTATGAAATAAACGTTGTGAAGACAAACCCTTTATGTTAAAATTTAGGCTCCTGAAGAGCTGTCGTTGACCCTCACTAAAAC
This sequence comes from Zootermopsis nevadensis, assembly GCF_000696155.1. The sequence goes on from NW_019059763.1 coordinate 456,808, forward strand.
ACGAATTCAGTGTACAAACATTTCAACCAACATAATATAGTATCACTTAAAAATTTATGTTTATAGCAACATAAAATATATTTTATTCGGTTTCTAAAATATTGCGCCTAATTTCCATAAGCTTGTCATGAAAGACAAGAGTGTGGACTTTTGGAACATGCGGCCATAGTCTTTTAAGCTTGGACTTGACGTGGTCTTCTGGTATCCCAGCTTCCGTAACAATGGTCTGCCAAACATTTATAGCGATTATAAATTATGTGGGTCGGTCGGAAAGTTACGTGGCTGATACAAGTGAAATGCTACCAAAGGCCGGGAGCACTGAGCTACTGTTTTATTATCGTGTTTAAGTATCTGCTGTTCTTGGAAAACCCATGGAACTGCAAAACCGCGTTACGCAAAGTGCAGATCTTATGGATAAAATGGGGTTAGGGGAACCAAATATTGCTACGATAATTTTTGGTGCTATAGAAGGATGTTGAAAATTAAGTGGAGTGATGAAGTACGAAATGAGCTGGTCTTAGACAGGACAGGCGAAGGAAGGAGTCTATGGAAAAATCTTAGGAGAAGAAAAGATAGGATGGTGGGACACATTCTGAGGCACCCAGGATTGGTTAATTTGGTAATGGAAGGAACAGTTCAAGGGAAGAATTGTAGGGGGAGACAAAGATTGGAATATGTGACGCAGATTTTTGAGGATGTGGAAATGAAGAGATTGGCGCAAGTTAGGCGAAGATGGAGGACCGCATCAAACCAGTCGAAAGACTGACGACAAACAAGCAAAACAAAGCAAAACCACTTTTCGCAAACCCGCGAACAAGGAGTGTCTGTAGTAAACTATCAGTGGCCTCTTCTCTCTTTTATGTTTGTAAACTGATTATGTCGTTGTGTATCATTTAGTGTCCTGAATAAGTTGAGACTAATGCAGTCTTCTGACAGTATCATCTCGGGACTAGATACAATTTGGACCATGTTACACATAAACCTACCGCTGGGCAACACAATGTATGAGGACGCTAATAGGATAAGTGTAAGTCGTGTTCTTGGGTGACAGAACATGTTGGTGATCTGAAAGAACGTTTCTCTGCTGAAGAGGAAACAGTGTGACCCTCTGGTGATTTAACGGGGTGTGGTGGAAAACGCCCTAGTTCTGTTGTATGTGGCCAATATGTACTTGATGAAGGGTGATTGGTTTGTTGTTTAACAGATCTGTGCAATAGTTACGGACATGCCGAAATTAGATTTTGGATATGGAATTTTTAATATAGATCAGTAGCTATGTTAGATTATACCTGTTGAAATTCTGTGTGTCATGGCAAGCTATAACAGAAGACCTGTTGAAGAATAGGGTTCCCAAGATGACCCAAGGGTCAAGAACCCTTCCTGGCACAATTTATAGAAGTAATAGCCACCTTTCTGTATATTTAACAATATTTATTTATGAATAAATTATCATAGTGTAGGCTCAGATGTAGATTTTATTTAATTGTTTGCAAATTACTGTAGAGTTACGTATTATTTATAACTTTTCCTGCAGCAGCTTATATCTGACACAATTTTTACTGGAAAACTTACAATTTTTTTATGACTTTGAAGTCAGTAGCTTGTTCGTAAGCAGCGGACAGGATACGAATCGCGATTTTTTCCAAGTCGTTCAGATTAAAGTAAATAAAGATGAAATTGTAATAATGTCAACAAATTAACACATAATTTCGTGGGCCTGATTATAAGTGGTCTCGGGCTGGATGTGACACACGGGCCGCCAGTTAAATCAATCTGTTCTAGACGGCACACTGACCCCTGAGATTGACTGGATTTAAGCGTCAACGTATTGCTGTTTGTAATGGGTA
>NW_019059763.1:459743-478573 GCF_000696155.1 Zootermopsis nevadensis
TTTAATTACCTGAACACACAGGCTAACTCAAGCTGGCATCAAACGCTGTTTGAGTAAACGTACAACAGTTAGTTTACAAATCTCTGGATAAACATAAAGCCATCTTTAGAGCGTTTAAATCGACTTTTAGTAGTTAAGTTTACTCAGACCCTATCCTTAGGTACACAAGTTAAATTTCAGCGATTAGACATGAATGGATCTATACTATTTTTTTGTTTAACACGCTACACCGATCTGATACAAGATTGTTTTAACACCGTGGTTCAACTTCCGCGATTACATAGATTATAATGTCATGAAGGCAGATTCTCAGAGATGAATATGAATGTACGCAGTGGTCGTGGCCTACTCTAAAGTAATCAGTAGACTTCATTAACATTGCGTAATCCTCAAAATTTTATCGCGGCTCAACCCGGAGATCTACAGGGTGGGTGGGAAGTAAGTAGGCATAAATGGTTATAACCTCTATATTTCCAATGCAAAGCGATTATTTTATGCCTACTTACTTCCCACCCACCCTGTAGATTTATACATTTATGTATTTATTTATTTTGCAGACATATATATGTTTACAATAGACAAGGTAAGTTGTTCAGCAGCATGTACATAGAAAGGTAATTCGGAACAGGGGTGACATGAATTTATAGTGTTCCTATGCTATGGTCTGTGCTCTTAATGAGATCGCCCCTCCCCCCACTGAAGCTTTATATTTTCTTCCGGTCACCTCAAGGAGCCGGCACACATAACTTTAAAGTTAACATGTTTTTTTTTAATATTTTAATATTGTTTCCATCTTTTCATCACGTCACGTAATCGATAAGACCGTAAAAACCCACATAAAGAGAAGTACAGAATGATCCATAACGTTTCGATTCAGTTGTGTTCGTCCATCGTCAAGATCTCAACTCCCTTGTCTTAGTGTAACAAGCGGGCTGATAGAAAAACGCTTGCAGAAGATTTGACGGAAGTTTTTGAATTATGTGAGCCAGAAAAGTTATCTCCTCAGGAAGAACACTGCTTCACAGAGTTAATCGTCTTCTGGTTGTGTACATCCAACTTGAGGATTGTATAAATTTCTTATTTAACAACTCTTTTGTCTCCGTCACCCGATGTCTATATTTCTTTACCATATTTTATTGCTGGTTTAACCACTATTCACATTTTAAAATACGTATTCTGAACTTAATTCTGCCAAAGTGTATTTTATAGATAACTGCGGAGTTAATGCCGTATCGTTAAATAAACCACATCACGTAGTTTATCGAATTCAGTAACGACCTACTTTAAAATCTGCATCTGTTAATGGTTTTTAGTCTGAAACATTGATAAACTCAATGCATCTGTTCGCTATGGGCTGACTGCGTGTTTTGTGAACCTCCCAATTAGTGCTGATAAAGTTGTGAGTTCACTTATCAGCTGCAACACCAGATGGCTACCGTCTGTACATTAATAGTTGAAGAAACCTTTAGTAACCGCCGGGTTTCACAGGATTAGAATCTAAGTTATGACTGTCCTATCGGGATTTATTGAGGTAGGTCATGGTTATCGTTATAATTCCCATAATAAATGGTTTCTTTTATCTAAAGATCGATCCCTTCAGTCGATTTATAGCACGACTTTTAAATTTTCCTCTATGTAGGATTAAGAATTACACAGGTGAATTACTATTAATGGTTTGAAGTAATTAAATTTTTTTCTGGATAGTTGCTTGGGCGAGATACGAGTGTACCGTAATGAAATGTTTGTTAGGATGCTTTGAGTAGGCTTAAGCTCATTTTATTTTTTCGTTGACCATTTACAGCCCAATGGTAACTATATGACCCATCAGTAATTCTTCATTTGTGTTTGTGTACTTCTTAAGCTTTTCAGTGCAAACTATTATTTCTTTAAACAGCATTAATCAGTTAATCGATGTAATGGTGAAATGTAGTGTTTTCTTTGCGGTATGGACTCAGTTCTTAACTATTATTTAGACGAGATGTAATGCACAGCCGTACAAATTCCTCTTTTGTCTGCCGGACCGCTGGCTAGTAGTCAGCGCGCACCCGGAAGGTCCTGCGACCGGCCATCTCGACACAGGTTTTCCTTGGTTTTCCTCTGTCTTCAAGCAAATGCTGAGATGGTTCCCAAGTTCCAAGTTGCCACTGCAAGCTTCTCATGCAGCCCTCCCGATTTAAATTAATCAAAATTTACCACCCCTTAACGCCGTCAAAATTTACCCCCCTCCCCTCAGTAGGAACTTCTAAATTATGTATTAAACTTCCAAATTAATAGTCTCAGCTTTCGCTAATACAAAATTTCAAAATTCCGTCTTTTATGCCAATCATTACACTAACGCCTTCACTCTTACTTTATCCTTAACAGAAGGACGAGCGGGCATTGCCTGGGGACCTTCTAGCTATAAGATGCTCTTTCTTCCCCCCAGATATCGAAGTGTCTCTCACTTCTCCCCCCCACCAATTCCTCTTTCTCTCTCTCTCTCTCTGTAATGCACATTTCAAATGTTGTGTTATTGAACACACTTCTCCTACTGAACTAGATTTTTTTTCTGTTCACCGAGTTCAATATTTCTTGTTCTTTCGCTATCTACTGTACACAATCTATCCCTCGTATGCAAATGGAACCGAACTTGCTTACGCTTTCATTTACATTTGAGATATTCATGATCATCAGCTCGATTAGCGGCCTGTGACAAAACATGTAGTAACAACTGAACAACCTTTGCGTCATATAAAATTTGATCTTGTTAAATTAAGCTTTGTCACAACGCATTCCAGCTGACAGATTTGCTTACAGGGCAGCAACAAAAGCCAGTCTCTCCGATTTATTGGCCTGGTAATTTAAATGATATATGAGGTTTTCCCACACGACTAGCACATAATTAGAGTAATTACATAGTACGCTATTAATATACTTAATAACACGTTATAAATACCCATGAAACTAAATCCTTGACGCCAAATTATGTACATGTTTATGAAGCTGTGAGTTTCTTAAGTGATCTTTATACGGAGTTTTAATGGTGAGCCGCTCTCTCCACAGGTTTGATCATTACCTTAAAGGTGACTGTCCTATGTCTCCATCATCAGAACCTACAAGTCGTAAGATCTATTTTAATATTATCATCCCGTCTAAACCTACGTCTCACAAGTATACCTTTTCTTTCAGGTTTTCTGATTAAAATTACATATGCGTTTCTGGTCTTCCCTATACGTGTTATTTGATTCTTTGATATTAAAATATAAAAATATTACTTTATTTTAGAAGATTATAACTAATTCCGTTATCTGGAATTTTAGAGATGGACTTTTTTCTTCGGTGATCATAATATATGTCGTAGTTTCCGGTGTATTTTCATTTGGAGCTTAATATTTCGTAATTGTTTTTTGGAGTTAATAAATAAACGTAAATATTGAAGACCTTGAAGCTTATTCTTTGATAATGAGCCGCGTTCTGCATCAGCGAGACAAATGAAACTGTTTCCCCGTGCGGAAAGGTAGAATCCACATCACATTTTGCCTCTGAGTCGCTGCGGGCGATGCTAGTGCTAGGAAAAAGTTGGGGCTTATAGTTCAGTGCATAAGATATCACGGAAAATATAGTCTGCCACTCGCTTTGCGGCATCAACCCACCGACCCGACACCGAGTGTAACATTTCGGAGATTACTGTTGGCTCCTTCTGTGGTTTGGGGCTGTTATGTTTACACTGTGGTTTACACCCTAAAAATGTTAACAAGTGCATTGATAGAGTTAGAATTAGTTTTGAGTGTTAAATTTATTTGGGTGCCCTTTGAAGCCAAAGCTTGCCTAAGTTATATATAAGAATGTAGTCCGTACCGCGAAGAAAACACAACTCTTTACCATTACAAAGATCAATTGGCTAACGATGTTTAAGGAAATAATCTCTGTTTACAGTGAAAAACCATACGTTACAAGAACTGTCTTATGAAGTGTTGTTTTACAATTAAATTAATCGCGTGTTATTAAGTTTGTAGCACGACGTTGCGACGGGATACTTAGCACTCCTGTTTAGCATTTATGACGTTCCTGCTTCGAATCTCGGCCTAAAACTTGGTACTTGGACTGAGGTTTTTTCGTGGTTTTCCTCTGACCGTCCAGGAAAATGCAGAAACTGTATTTTAAATTAGTTAGCGACCGCTTCCTTTCATATATTTCTTTTCTTTTCGGTTTATTGTGCATCATTCATTCTGTCATGCGATGCTGTGTAGTCTGAGCTGTTGATTTAAGTAAACCGTAACTAACATATTTAATCTGTGGGCATTTGGTAATGGGTATCCAACGGAGCGCGTCTACTTGTAGCGAAGAGTACTAAGGAATCGGCCTGTAAATTAGAGCTTCCCGCTGCATTTAAACCCACGGTCCCAAACACACAGATGTGTTAGCTATTATGATCGGATTATATTTTTTCTCCTACGTCTTTACTATTTTCCTTCCATCTTTCTCTCATTCTTAATTGCTTCCTTGCTTTGTTTGTTTTTTTAACTTCTCACACACATCTGTGCACAGAATCACACCTCGTTATGGAATAGTTTCCTTTCCAATCCCATCACACAGCCAGTAGTTTATAATATCGAAATCTTGGTAATAATGTGGACTGTGCAGCTGAACGTTTCCGTCCTTCGTACCAGATTACTGGCGTGCAAGTTCACTGCTCATTGTACGACATGACTGTTTGAATTACGCTGATGAACGTGTGGAATTAGCCCTCGTTCCACGGATGGTCATTAGACGGACACGGGGCGCTCAGGAAGGAGCCTTATAAAATAGTTTTAAGTGACATGCGTAAGTCAGATGAGCGGTAGCCAGGAATTTCTAATTAAGGGGACCAAAATATGTGCTTCGGTCTGCGGAACAAAAAGTAGTTCGTTTTATTATCTCCTCACTCTCACAAGGGTTCCTTATTCTCTTACGTAAAAGTGGAGTTCCTGGAACATACTGCGTTTTGGACCTATTTATATACCTGAATAACCTCAGCTTGCCCGTAAATAAATACCAGGCAAGTAGGACGGTATCAGCTTCGAAATTTAGTGAGGGCCATAAATGAGTCAGGGTTAGTTCAGCAGTAATATGACCTGCTAATATTTGATGACCAGGGTTCGATTTCCTGCGAGGGAAAGTTAATTTTTATTTAGTTATCTTTTGATGATGAATACCTTTTCAGTTATTTGTTTTGTTTAAATAAGGAGTAGGTGGGAAATTACATACAACGATGTGCTATGGAAGTAGAAGACTTAGCGGGTATTAATCGATCGGGAAGTCGATGGGAGAATAATTTTAAAACTGATGTTATTATACAAATTGGCGTAAAATGTCTTCATAATCACGAACATAAATAATGGTTTACTTGAGATATTCAACATGTCTGCCCGTACAGCTTTGCAGCCAGTGCGTCCTAACTTTTGAATCATTCTGTCTCGGGTAAAAGAGTGTGTGAATGTGTGAGCTGGAGTCAACTGACTCAGAGTTTAGTCTCACTGTTTTGTTACCACCGTGACGAATGGTATTATTCTATAAAAGCGTGAAATTTCTTGACCGGTTGACAAACTATCAACTTTTCGTAAAACATCGACCTGCCATTGAATTAATTGAATTAGAAAAGCAACTAGTGGTATGATATTAAACGAGTTAACCTTTTATATTATCATCCATTAAGAAATTAGAATTTTATGAAACATTCGTGATTATAAGCTAATTTGATGGCAGTAGCAGGTTTGCAACCTTGAATTTAAAGATAATAAGATGATGCCAAATAGGATTACACATTTATAGCTTTCTGATCAATGTTGTAGACTCATGACGCCTTGTAGACTCGTAAGTAGACGCCAGTATTTCGGAAAAAGATACTGTCTACTTCCGCCAAGATCTGAACCGTTGGCCGCTCTCGACTCTTATGATAGTAACTATATCGATTCATCGTTTACAACGCTCTGTTTACGTTATATGTTACGTAATACCGAATGGTAATGCCATTTACTTAGAAAAGTTGATAAGACTGGCTGAAAACTATTTTATGGTACTATTTCAGCATTTACGCAGTTATATTAAGGTATATCTTAATAAATTTCTCTTAGAATATTTGTTTCTTGGGTCTGAGATTCTAACCTCGACCTCTCAAATGAGAGTCTGGAGTGCTGACTGGTAAGAAGTGACGTCTACTGTGGATGGATGTGAAATGGTAGCAGTGCGAACGTGTCACCATGACTGCAGTCACAAGTCATTATCTCTTGGCACGTGTTACTACTAGTGACTTCGGATCATGCAGTAACACTATGCAACGTACGTGCACTCCCACCAGATAACCATTGCTCTACCGAGTGAGTCGTATCGCAGTTAGAAATAAAGCAAATTCTGTTTCTTGATTCAAAGTATTAGGTGCATTCGTCGATGTTCGTGTATTGGGTTTTAACGCCATGTGGACTTCTCGGACGATAACGGCGTTTCGGAGGAACATATTGTCTCCATCTTCAGGGCTGAACCGTAACTGGAAATACCGTGTTGCACGAATTCACCCCCTCAAGAATCTAATTTTAAATTCTCCGTAACCCACCAATCTGACTCAGATCTTAAGGGTGACCTATAAATACTGACATGAGACCATAACAGGCCACTGGAAATGAGTTGTGGAAAACTGGTGATGTTTGTACGATCACTCTAGATTATGAATCAGGAAGGAATTAATTTTTCGGGTTTAAATGAAGATAATATGCCGATATTCCGTAGAGAATGATAGAAATATGAACTACTTATGATAACTTGTCTCTAGGTAGATGTTCGAACCCGGGTCCTCTGCTGTACGAAGTAGGATAGTTAACCAGGGTTCCCAAGAACGTATGTGTCAAAAAATGGAATTGTTTTACTTCATATGTTAGATTATTTCCAGGTTTTTGTAGAATGTTGAAGAGATACAAGAGAGAGGTAATTATTTTTGAGCCATACTGTACTGTACAGTTCCTGTAAGGATATCAATGTCTTGCGTGTCAGCCTGCACTTTACTGGTTTAATGGATCTGCATGAACTCCATTGTTTTCTTCAGCCACGAAATTACCCGCCTTTGCGTTTCTATGGCCAACCGACAAAGCGAAACTTATGAAATCTGCAACTAGAATAACAACTCATCTCTTGTGTGATATCGGGAAGTTGTTGATGTGTAATGTTATCGACGCTGCTGATTCAGAGGCAGAGACGTGCGATTGTAGGATTCTATGCTGTATTTTGTACTTTGAGTGGTAATAGAATGAAAGTCGCTGAAAAAGTTTGCCAAATTCGAGCTACGTCTCTTCACTTCGTGGCTTCCGTATTGATTCAGTTGTGATCTGTACAGGCAATGAGGTTATGGGATGTTTATAAGTTGAGATATTTAGGAAATCTGGTAAAGCGGTTGTTGTGTTAAATGCTGGGAACATTAAGAGTCCCATAGAACGAAACTTTAGAGAAAGGCAGTATTTTTATTTTTACGATATTTCGTTTGTACATTATCCGTTATCTATTATTTAAAATTACAATAATGCGAAATTAAAATATTAACAATTCAAAAATTTACAACGTTTCGGAGAATGTTTCTGTTTCCGTCTTCAGGTAAGAGGGTACCTTTTTTGTTTTAAATAAAGACAGTGGATATTAATCTAAGTAAAACATCACAACAATCATAATCCATCACTGTCAATAAACTTTATGTAGTAGTATCCACTCCTGCTATGTTTTTAAGTGATAACGTGTTTCAATCTAGGTCGGAATTTTTCCGTGTTTTTCCTGAGTCCCTCCATCTAAATGAGAACCAATATAATTAGGTATAGTGACTAGGCTACACGGTGATCGACCAGGGTTCTCTCCCCGGTAGGGATGTCTCTCTTCGCCACAACATTCAGACTGACTCTGAGGCCCTGTCAGTCAATAAAGCGAATGTCTACAGGTCGGACGGATTTAGAATGGAGTCTTACTTCCACTCCGCCATACATCTTGTTTCTGTGGTGTTTCGTTACAGGGGACAGAAAAGTGAGTCATTGTATTGGAAACGGTTAATAGGAACTGTTAATTTGAACGATGTTAAGTTTTACTGTATAAGAAAATAATCCTCAGGCAAGAACGTCAAAACATCTGTATTGAAATTACACTGTGTCTGAGAGAGGGAGTCTTCGTGTTTGGCGTACCCCTAGGGAAATATCTGAATCGTGGGATAGAGGTGTCCGACTTAACAGAACACTGTGAAGTTGGCGAGAGGGCGAGTTGACCGCGATACATGTGTTCACAAACTCACGTGCTGCATTTAACCTCTCACCAGCTTCTTTCATAAATTGCACACTTGAGAAGTAATCAAATTCATGGTATTATCAAATTTTTTAAATGTATATATTTGTTTTTCTACTGGGTTGTGACGCTCGTAGGTAGATACCAACGTTTTCTATCTTCAGGACCCAAGATGGATGCATTATGTTTCTGCGTCACAACCCGGGAGAAAAGTATTAATATTTTCATCGCATTGAGAACCTTAAATCTAAAGCTATAAGTCTAGGAACGTACTTACATAGAGGTTACATAAAGTTTAATGACGTGATGAAATGGGAAAGTGGCCCTTTCTAATATAAGCACCTAAAATTTACCTGGATTGAACCGGAGGTCCTGAAGTGTTTTCTTTTGGTTTTCCTCAGTCCGTCCATGTAAATGATTTGATAGTACTTTGAATTATGTCAAGACCCCTTCCTGATACATGCTTTCCAATTCATTCTTAACTAATCATCACACCGTTCATCACTAACTAATATGAGCTATTGACTACGTCAGCAGTTAACATATAAATATATAAATAATACAGAGCCAAGTGTCCGTGTGTAGCAAAGGCGCGTTTTAAGGACACGGTGTGTATATATATATATATGTGACTACACGCACATGTTTCTACAGACTTTTAAATGAACTTTGTCACATTTTTCCAGGTTACAAAAACATTGCTTGTGGGGAAAGTTTGTCTTTCGATTTAATTAACACTTTAATAGCTAGTTGTATCAAATGATCGGATTCGTGATCAGTTTCAACACCTGAACTGAAAACACCTTAAATAGAAGTCAAATAAAAATATGGCTGTTTATCTCCCTTTTTTTGCAAATTTGTAATTACAGAGATGCCAATTATCTATCATTATAGTTCACAAAGAGAGTACTAATCATAGTTCAGAAACACACGAACAAGCCGGGACTCTTGAGGAAGAATGCAGATCTAAAAAAGTATCACTTAAACTTCCTCTATGTTTAGACTAAGTTATTTTCCAACCAATGGTGTCACATATCTATCTCTGGGAACGCCGTGTAGTTTGGTAGAGATTTACCGACGTTTCAGATGTCCTTACAGCCTCCATTACTGTCGAAATGTCGGTCAATTTCTGCAGCACTACACAGCGCAACAACCCAGAAGACGTCTTTATATTCGCCACCATGAGAACCTGAGACCTCACTCCATGAATATTATACCATTTATAAATCGACTGTATGTATATTCTGTTACAGATTCCGTGGTTCGCCTTTGTAACATCTCGGTTCGAATCTGGGTCTGTATATTTGTTACCCTGATTCATGTTTTCGTGGCATTCCTCAGTACGTCTAACAAAATTGGAGGCCTATCTTCTAAAAGAAATGCTTAATCTTTACCAATTTGTTATTCATAAATATCCTACTATTTCTCAGTGATTTAAAGGCCTCAGTTAAAGTAGAGACGTTCATCAGCCCATGATAAACTTCTTCCTTGATCATCAGCTGCTATGTATCCAAGGTGTATGTTGCTCTGTGACAATTATCCAGGCTTCTGTAACCTCCCATAATCCATCCTCTTGCATTTGTGTCTATTCATTCCGTATTGTCTTTTGTATAAATTAATTCTTTTTTGTAACATCTTAGACTTGTTTCTCGTCTTCCTAGTTTTTGTAATCATCGAAAGAAATTTGTCATCGTTCATGCATAACACTGTGTAAGGTGCAAATAAAACTTGTAGATAAATTTGGTAATGGAGGAGGATTACTGTTTTTATTACCACTTAATTTGTATTAAATCACGCCGAGAGATGCAAGGTCTCTGGTAGTTAATTGCTTTCCGAATGCTATTATTTAAAACTGTGATCAGTTGGTAATAAGAATCATTTATTCCGTTCTTAATCCCCGAGAATAATAAAGTTGAAAATACATTTTATGAGACTTAAACTGTAGTAATTTTCAGTTCGTAATCGATCTGATATCTAATTTATCGAACATGAAATAGATGAAGTAACATATTTTTAGGGATAATTTTGTAGCTTTTTTCTCTAGCCTGCTTATTAAGTACTTATTGATTATGTATTGTAATTTTCTGAAACACCGAATTAAAGTGGAGTTTGATTGAACAAAACTTACAAGAAACATTAATTCGCAACGTAATCGATGTTTTTGAAATGAATACTGTTTTCCCTATGAAAGGCCAGTTTGAAACAGTTTCCTTAAATAATTGACCATAAATAATTTAAACACACCTTCCTTCAGGGCAAAGAAAACTGCACTGTATTGTCAACAATTTGTCCTTCCTCCGTTATCATCGTATGAAAGTCGCTTATGTCTCAGCGTTGATGTTTATTTTGTAAGATTTAAAATTTTCACTGATATGAAGATGGCCATATTCTGGGATGATGGCGCGTTGTAGTCTCGTAGAAATTGATCGACATTTCAGAGGTGCCTGTTGTCTCCAACATCAAGGCGATTATTGCCCTGGTGAAGGCAGTACAGACCTCGGAAACGTCTGTCAGTACACGGCTCAACGTCCCAGAAGCCAACCATCTTTATACTCTTCAGCTTGAGAACCTGAAAATTTTACTATGAATTGAATTTTGAGTGATGGTCTTTCTGTTGTGAGTTATTGATTTATGATTTTATGCTGTGATATCTTAGTACCATATTTACCCTAACTACAACAGATTTGTATTTATAATAATTTTTTATGAAACCATTTAAGGATGCAACATTGTAAAGAACAAATCAAAATTAGAGTTTACTTTTGGGGTTTGTTTACGTAGTTAGCTTTTCTTAGTGGCATTCACGGGATAGAATTTGAGACACGTATTAGTCTGTGGTGAAAGCTCAGTAGAAGGAATGGACCTTCACACTTACGTGTATAATATAAATGATTGATCATTCGTGAAGCATACAAAAATTTGAAACATCTTCTTTAGCCCACCGCTGAGTGAAAGTTCAAGAAACCATTGACTCAATTATACACATTAGAACAGGACGTGTACACTTGTGTTATTGATTGTGAGATTGTCGTGGAGAAAGACAGAATAGTGGTAGCTTAGCATTATTTACACAAGGGGTCAGCAAAGTTCGGCCAAATGCGGCCTGTAAAAACTTTGCCAGTCCCGAGACATAATTTCATAGGCCTAATTAGAAGTGGTCTCGGGCCGATTGTGGCTCTTGGGCCGCTAGTTGGTTACGCTGAGATAATGGCGGTTTGCTACGTTGTGAACTGTGTTGCAGATTGACAAGTGGTCGGAGACGTCGGGTCGTGGTTGATGCAGGGGACAATGCGTTCTACAGCTCCAGGAACAGTACGCCGTACACGAAAAGCCATTGCGTTGGAGTCTACAAAAGGTTTCACATCTGCAACGATCAGGTAGGTGATACGGAAGAAATCGCTTCTTTTTATGAAGAATCTTCGTTTGTTTGAGACAATTTATGTTGTTTATGCAGCGTAATCGAAGTCACGCAACCCATATCAAAATATTTGTTGATGATTTCAGTTTAATACAATCCGATTGGATTAATAAACACACAATATCGCTGTGACTGTACACGACCACATGCAGGTCACGTCGTGTTGTAACCTGTTCACGCCAGTCCGTCAATTACCTTTCAGCAGTTGAAGCGCAAGAACGTCTTTCTCACAAGTGAGACGAGTGTCCGCTGTCGAACACTACCTTGCATTTCGTTCTTATTTAACTTGCCAGAAAGAGTTTAGGGATACATTTCCCGGGTTTCCTGTACCAAACAAATCGACATTATCTCGTCTGGTGAACGGTTTCCACGACACAGGGACAAAGGAACTCTTCACAGGGTTGCATCAAACACGACGAAAATGGCGAATTCATACATCGCTGAACGCGGTGGGCATTTCCAACACGTGATATAACTTTGTTTTTTATTTAATTTTTTTGGCAAATAGAATATGTGTCAGTAATGTTTTGCGTGACTTTTAGATTATTCTGTATTACACTTAACGAAATAAAAGTTGGATAATTTATGAATTTTCAGTATGATCTTTATTTTTTTTATATATATTTATATATCGGAAATAAACAAACATAAAGACAATGAAAGAAATCTTAGAGCGGATATGTTTTGTTTTATTCTACGTCTTTTCTCAGAGCGCTCTGTCTTACTTATCAGTTTCAGACATCTGGTCTGGTCCAGCCTTCGTCATGATATGAAACGGAGTACGTCATTATGATATTGCAGCTTTAAATATGCTAATTTTAATAATAAGAAAGACTGAGACCGGAACGGAACTTGTGTAACGAATTTCCACTTGCATGTCGGCCACTGCTCGGGCTGGTTGTCAAGTCTGGCCACGTGGCTGTCCCGTAAGACAGACAGGTCAAGGAAATGCAGTAAATTCTCATCTCACTGACATTTAAGAATAGGAGCTAATGTATCGCTGTGTTACCCTGGTCTGTCCACCCAGAAATTCTCAATCTTTGCTGTTGAAGACTGGTACTGTATTAAGTTATGAGTGTGACCTCATCACAGCCTTGTTACGTGAACTCGTAACATTGCGAGAAAGAAATAGTACGTACCTCGTTTTATATTATGAAATGGCTGCATAATGGCCCCATAACTTTTCTGCATAACCATAAACTTGTCAGGACTTATTCTCTTGGATTGGCGTGAGGGGTGTCAACGATTTGACACTGTGAATAAAAGGATTTTTATGAAGTATATTAGCGGTCCGCGAAATGGTTCCCGGCTCTAAACGATGAATTTCGCGGCATTGTCCAGAGATCACGTTTCTACACTGCAGATCAATCATCCGCAAATCTCTAAGTGTCTGAATTTTTTGTCCCCAGCTCTGCCCCCCTGGATCCGTGGATTTCCGAAGACTTCAGTGCGAAACTTTCAATGGGAAGAAGTTCATGGGGCAAAATTACCTCTGGGAGCCATTTGTTGACGGTAAGTTGTCAAAAGTCTTACCGCGTGTTATCCACAAAAAAAAAAAAATATTCCGATTTATGTCTCTTCAGAATGCAACTGTTTTATTCTCACAAACATTTTCTGGTCATGAACCTTGTCTCTGGAAGATGGTTAAATGCAAGAATGAGGTTTAATTCCATCAACCACCAAAGTAACCATTGTTACCCGAGAACCAGGATAATCTGTTTGTCTGTAGTTGGTTCATCTCAAATTGGTTTACACAAGTTTATAGCTATATTTGTTTAACTTATTTTCAGCCTCTGATGAAAAGAAATGTGAACCTAACCTAACATTTGTGTCCAGTAAGAAATAGAATTTGCTCTTTGTACGTTTGATTGGCAGTTCAGAGAAGCAATAGTGTCAATAACTAATATGAAATGTGTGTACTTGGAGAATATGAACTGAGAGTACATTTCTACTCGTGTTTTAACGTGATAATCTTGAGAAATAACTATATTTTCTAGTGCTTAAATTAAGGTAATTTCTGTGTTTGATTAAACACACAATTAAGCTGCATATTTATTTGTTTATACCTTCCTTCCTGCCGTTCTTTATAATTTATTTCTTTGCTTTAATTCTTCTGTTTTGTCTTTACTTTTTCCCGTATTTCTCTCACGTCTTCTGATCGCACAACACAGTGTGACATGTAACGAACGTTCGGTAAGTTTGCCTGTGCCTTCAGAACATGATTCGCGGCTCATTAAAATAGAACATGATTTTCTTCGCCACTCATGCCAAATATTGCTGTTACATTTCTTAAATTATAGTGTTCTGTTAATTAACATCACATTGCTTTGTCGAAACGCAAACATAATCTTATCGACGTGTTCACATCTTAAGGGCGTCTCCTGACTGTGTAGAAACTTACCAGAAACAATTGCGATTCGTCTATACGATTATCTTCGTATTTGGCATAATGACATCGCGTCTTTGTTAATGACAAACATCTGCATCGTCTTGTGGTAGCCTGTCTTTAATTTGCATACCATAAAATCACCAAGAACATCAATCATATACTGAACCTGTCATTAATCATTCACAGTCCAACAGCACGTGACCTCAACCGTCCTGTGACGTAGTCCCATCACCCATCGCGATGCTGTGTATGAATTTCGGAGATCACACGAAGCTGCTATGCAAACCATACATAAATCCGCCAGACTTTTAAAACCCAATTGTAATTATGTATCCTACGTGCTTCAAATTTTAATTTTTATATGTTTCTTATGATTTTTCGTTGTAAACAGAAGTGTACTTGGTGCCTCCATTACCATAAAGTAAATTTTTACGAGACGACACTGTGAAATATCATAGAAGACAATTATCTTCGCATTCTTCGTTTTTTTATTCAGGAAGAATATATTTGTCGTGCATAAAGAATATCACATAGCCTACGTGAACGGATAATAACGTTTTGATACTTTAAAATACATCGTTAAACACGATTTTCACGTGGCGCTGTGTGTCCCATTTAATGTTCTTGTTAGATCTACCTCCTGTTATCTTACCGTTTTTGGTATCTATAGCAACGCCAAGCCCCTAAATCGATAGGCATCCCACACATTACTGATACAGAGTGGGTGGAGAAGTGTTCAGGGATTTTGCCGGAAACGAAGGAGTGGTTAAGGGTCCCCCACACATCTCCATCACTGATCATATCGGACAATGAAGTATTTATAAACAGATATTATAAACATGCCAAACCCGTGTAGGCAATTCGCCGGCCAGTACCTATAAAACGGAGATTCAATTAATTTCTCTCCTATGCCACATAGGAGTAATGTTTGAAGCTATGAAGTTATTTTGTTCTGTCAGGACATTGCATGGGTCATGTAAGGACGGGCCGTAACGTAGACTGTTAGTAGCAGGCTTCTCATCGCGAAGGTCTGATTTCGCTTCTGAAGCAGTCCTTGTGAGATTTGTGGTGAACATCGTGGCACTGGGGCAGGTTTTTTCTTCTCGTTCTTTGGTTTTTATCCTGTTAGTAGCTGCTCCATATTCGTTCGTGTATCGTCACATAAGGGATGGATAATGGTCCTGTTAGCAACGGCAGTTCGACGAGTAGTTCAAAGATGATACTTTTAGAAGTATTCAATAAAATACATTTCCAGAAAGTATTGTTCTCTTAATATTATCACGAACCAATGCTATCATTTGTTTAAATGACATGAATTACAAGCCTCATTAATATCTTATCAATTATTTTCGTAACGAATTTGTCGTTTATACATTTTGTGAACGTCTCTTTTTTACCCAACCACTTGGCAATTCACAGTGAAGTAACTGGAACGTTTGCCGAAAATTTAGAAGACCTTCAAACGTCAAACTCCAGCCACAAACATTAAGGATAAGAACTTTCTAGTATCTGTTACTATGAAACATTTCTCTGTAGGTATACAGACCTGTTTGACGAAATATCAGGGAAGAAAGGCAATTTTATTGCAACATAATATCAGTACTATTAATTAAATTTATCAAAGTAGACTGTACTACGGAGCGTGATATTTTGAAGTTCGTTTGTGTTCGTATTTAATAAACATTTTGGTCTAAAAAGGAATGATTTTTCTTAAAATTGGCAACACCTTCCGCTGCAGTTAATTCTCCAAGTTCAGTTCCTTCGCAGAAAAGAATACATTTCAGTCCATTAATCCTCTGAAGCCGAAGTCCGCCCAAATAATATTTAAAAACAGAGTCCGTACCTCAAAGGAAACACAAATATTACGTAATTTTAGTTGTTGTTTTTTTCCTCCATGCAGCACCGAACAAGTGCGAGCTGAACTGCCGACCTGTGGGGTTTCGTTTCTACGCGACGCTCAACAGAACGGCAGTCGACGGGACGTCTTGTCGTGGCGCCAGCAACGGTCGGTGGGTGTGTGTCAGCGGTTTGTGCAAGGTAGGACCTGCAGCGACACTTTCACTACGGAAGCCGTCACAGAAAACTGCATTCTTCAAGGTCACGTAAATACTTTATCCCCTCACTCTGTCTCCATTATAGGGTTATCAGCTTTGCTACGCTGCTGGATCTGAGCTGTCTTCACTCACTTCTTCTCTGCTGTTCATGTTGCATTGTTGTGACCTTGAAACATGCAATTTTGTGGCGGGTACTGACTTTGTTCGATTCTCATCCAGAGCATTCACATGTAGCAAACGTCTGCAAGGAATTTCACAATAAACGAACGTCACATATACGGACTGGCGTTAGTGTTCTCGTATTTAAATTACGGAATGCCAGCTCGTGCAATGTTTTCCGTGGTTTTCTTGGGGTCTTAAAGCAAATGTTTAGTTGGTAACAAATACAAACTGTACAACTTTTCGTCATTCTGCCCTCTGCATCACCATGTCGAGATGTCGGATGCATTACCGCTGTATTAACCCGCTGATGTTATAAATTAGTCTTGTGATGTTTCGCTATTTTTGTGTGTTAAAAATTATAACTACCAATTTTGCTCGAAGATTTGATGCTAAAGAAGATAATTGTGTTGCAAATTCGTGCTAAGTTCCACGATTATCGGTATGACCGGAGGACATATTTCAAGAACTGGAAATTATTAAATTCAAAGATGTTGAGAAGTTAATTGGTGGGAAGGAAGCTGAGTCTAGGTTTTCGTTGAAGTTCTTACACTCAGAAAATGAAAATATATATAAATCGTATCTCAAGGATATTATATATGATTTCCTTTATCAATATTAAGTTAATAATTTTTGTTGGACTAATTTAAAATATGACATAAAATATATTCAATAAAGTATGAAATTAATTACCATTTTGCTTTCGGCCATGTTTTGAGCTTCTTAAATATGGTCTTTCGGAAAGGAATGCTACTAATTTAAAGTAAATTATATGTCATAGTGTGTTCCATTTGGTTAGTTATGATTTAAGATAACTTGGCTTGTCAGTAATTATGAACAAATATTTGTTTTTTTTAGTTTTATGGTAATGGCGACAGACTTATAGTATCTAAGCACGTTCAGTACACTGCTGAATGACGGATAAACATAAAAGATTCTGGTTACATAATTCTTATTTGCTTCATAATCTTAACGTCGCGACGTACACACACTTTTATTTCAGGTATCTTGCAGCAGTAAAGTGCTTTTAATTGTGGTGGAACTTAAATTTTTGAAATAATTTCCGAAACGTCTTGTGATCTTAACTTTCTTCACAATGCGATTGTAGTGGATTGAATTTAACGCAGGCGATGCAAATTATCCTGTCAGTGTTTTTTTTTTTTCGCAACAAGACAGCAAGCAGCTCGTATGTGAATATTTTCAGATCGATGTAAATGCTAACCCAGGAACTTGTAATCATCGTCTGAATGGTTCGTCCCTTCTCATATAACTGTCAATCTAGAACGTGTCCAGTACGAAAAGGTGAAGATATTAAAGCAGAAAGCCGCGCTTCTTTTCCTATAACCACAGGAAACACCATTGCAGATTCTGACAGTTTAACGTAACCTAACTTGACCTGATGTAACCCGCCCAGACCGATCAAAACGAGTCATAACCCGTGCCGTGGTAAGCCATGGTATCGTATCCGAACCTTGCTAAGTGTAGAAGAACAATGCACAAAGCAAGAGTTGTGCAGATAAGATTGGTCTTTCTGTGGACCTTTCTTGAGGACTTCCTTGTTGTAATGATATATTGGGAGAAATCTTGCGTGATGTTTTGTACGATTTTTAAACTTGGTATTTTGTCCGAGTATAAAATAAATGTAGAGTGAGTTTCTTCCGGTGCTGAAGAAGAACATACTGAAGATTTAGGCAGTATGTTCTTCCGAAATGTTGGTATCCACCTACAAGTCCACACGGAGTTACTACGCTGAAGACATACATCAAGAAAGAGTTTTTGAGAACAAAGTTGTGGAGAGAATATTTTGACCCAAGAAATAGGAAGTAACGCGGTGTTTGAGAAAATTACAAAATGGGGAGCATCATAATTTGTAATTGTTAAATTAATTTGTGAGAATGGGACATGTAGCATGCACGGCAGACGTACAAAATTGTAATAGATGAAGAAAGAATTTTCTTAGATAAAGACGTAGACTCAAGGACGATAATGTATCTTAGAGAAGTAGGAGTTGTATGTGTGGGCTGTACTGAACATTTTACGATGGGGTGCAGTAGCCAGATTTTGTGAACACGATAATAAAATTTCAGGTTCCTTAAATTTAAAGTTTCATGACCACTTGAATAACTATCGACATTCAAGGTTAGTTGTTTCGTTAGTGTATCATTTACATGATCCAAATACGAACATCATTTCAAAGTTATTACAATTTCAAGTGCCAGGCCTCTTTTATGTCTATTATGGTTTTAGCTAATGAATTTCAGTCGCTAGTATGCCCTGCTTCTTTAAATTTTTATTACAATTTTGTGCACGTCTCAAGAAGTTGATGAAGGCTTTATTCTCTTGATATACGAGCGTACACCAGATGAAAACCTGTCGTTCGAATTTAGGGCCTGGTTACTCACCCACTCTCATCAAGTATATGTTTACATTTCCGATTTAGGTGTTGCTTCATTTGGAATAATAATATTATCATGTAAATATGAGGGTACTGTTCGAGTCTCCCAGTGGATTCTCAAGTGGTCTGAATCCTTTTGTTAAGCCGATC
>NW_019059763.1:478602-492970 GCF_000696155.1 Zootermopsis nevadensis
AAATGCATATCGGAATGATGACCATATATAGGTGCCGTTAAATTACAGTTCCCTGTGGGAGAGACGGAGAGTAACAAAGGAAACTAGTCTGACTATGCACGACACTTGATAAATGCCTTTAACAAGCTCTAGTTAAACTTCAGCGATTTGCTTGAAGGTCTATTTTAGTATTATCCTCCCATTACGCCTAGGTCTCCGTTTCTTCAAGGTTTATAATAAATGTTTTATATGTATTTCTTAACTCTCTCGTACGTGCTACATTATTCGTCCGTGTCGTCAGTAAATGTCACCGTGATGGAGTACAGATTATGAAGTTTTTAATCATGAAATTTTCTTCAGGTTCATATCAGGATATACGTTTAATGTACAGATATCCTCCCCAGCAACTTATTTTCAAAATCCTCATTCTTTGTTTTTTCGTAAATGCAAGATTTCACGTTTCACAATTATAGAAAACAATAGATAAAATGGTATATTTTTAGAAGCGTAATTTAATATTTAGTTTTGTCTCTTTACATAGAATACTAACTAACTGATCAACTAACTAACTAACAAACTAACTAACTAACTCCCTGGTCGCAGAACCTGCAACCGACAATACCAAAGTCCGCCACTGGACACGATCGTGAGCCAACTCCATCCATCTAACATTCTGACAGCATCGGAGACAGAAAAAAAATATTCTAAAATGACGAGTGTCGGTACTTTCCCGAATAAATTTAGCTCTTAATTTATTTGTCATTCAAATTCTGATTCGGAATCTGTTTTAAAATGGTGTCGAAGTTACTATAAGCAGACGTGGTCGAACGTTTACGTTTTGGAAAAGTGCACGGACCTTAATAACAAAGAATCAAATTGGCATTTTTGTAATTGTGCCCTTTTTGCACTAAACTCTTCAATTAATCTGTCGCAAGACCTGTTGTGACAGACCGCAGTTTCTATGGTTATATGATCGCGTAGGGTTTTGTGATCGTCACGATCTGTTGAGGGAAAAGATGAGAAGTATTATTCATTTGATACTTTCAAGACTGCATTCGACTATTAACTTCAAACTTTCCTCGATGTCTTCACATTTAGATAACTCGTTGATGTATACCGAATGTAATGTAACTACACTTCACATGGCTAAACGAGTATCAGATTTGGTAAATTTAAGGGCATATCAATTTCGGCTTCCTTTGTGGTTTTGGTCGACGCACTCAGCTCTGGTTATTCGCCCTGTGTGAGGTATATAATGACTTCATTGTGCCGTCGAGACAGCTGTTATGAGCAGTCCCAAGTTAAAGTGTACACCGGTTATGATTTTGAACACAACATTTGATTGACTTCATCAGGGAAGTTTGGCGTAGCGATCCTCAGTTGTCTTTCGAAGTACGAGCAACATTACAGGTGATTCTGACGTACTTCTTTCTTCCGTCTTGTATTACTTTGATTTTCTTTATCTTTTTATATGAGTGATTGAAACTAATATTTGTAAGCCTGTCTGTCCATTTGTCCTTATGTCCGCATGTAAGAACTCAAGAACATTTGGATGAATTTTCATGAAATATGGCATGAAGAGTCTTACTGGAATTTGAAGATTTCTGTCTTCTGGGTTGTTGCGCTGTGTAGTCTGGTCGATGTTAACCAACGTTTGAATTTGTTGGCACGTTCCTCTGTTGGTTAAAGTCGGACGGCGACAACGGGAACTTTACATTACACATTCATTTGTTTCTGCGAGCGGAAGTGAGCGGTTGAGGAACGTCCGGGTGGGGAAACCCCTCTCCCCGCTTTGAAAATCAGAAACCAACCTAGAAACGTGGGGAATCCCCAAGGGAATCCTCCTTGATGACGTAATAAGCCAGCAGGACAGGCGACATCCGGAAAAATTTGGCGTCAATGGAGTTTGGGGTTATGGTACAAGAAATTCAGTCGTAATCGATCGTCGATTGGTTACGTGACAAAAAGTCGATGTTTACGTGGTTACAGATCAGCAGACAGTGCGTTTTATGTTACCGTAAGAAACACTGAAAGTGTGTGGGCCGCTGTCCTTCTATATGACGCGTTTCTTGGTGGGGTCCAGTTTCGTCGTGGCTCGTCCACTATTCAAGTAACTCAATACGTAACAAACGCATTGTCTTTCAGAATGACGTTTGAACAGGTAGCATGTTATTTGTGTTTTGAGATGCTAATTCCATATTTCCATTGCTTCTATTGTCTTCTTCAGCTATTAACACCTTCAACAGGTTGATTCACTGTGGAGAACTCGTGACTCGTAGGCTCTAGAGGATTAATTACGAAATGTTAAGCCAAACGTTGAAAGTCAACGAATTTGAAGGAAACTTAAATCATTTTGTGTATATATGAATTTTATTCAAATCGGTTTTGCTGTCTGTCTGTCGACTTCTATATTTGGTACACGAGAGGCCTGTGCAAAGATGGGAGGATATTATTAAAAATAGGTCATGACTCCTTACTGAATTTAACGTCCTCAGGGTCAAGTGGTGAGCTTCTGTGACGAAGATTATGAATTTTTTTTTCAAAACGTTGCTCTACAGGATCCAATACCATTGAGTCCACTGAGAAATGATGTACAAGTCGCTTAATTGAACCGAATTTCTCTGAAAACTGCCCCATCATTCTGATTCCAGCTGTGAACTAACTGCTACATGATTATGAACCTACAAGAATAATCTAACGTAACAGCTGTATGACTAGTGGCATTTGTTTATGGGAGACGAATTTCAGATATTATTTGCTCTGACTTAGCAACAGGATTAGATATGCTTCTCTCCTACATTTGTTCCGAAATGAAAGTGACGTTTACTGTAATTAAAGTAATTAGCGATGTCAGTTATCGTTTATTATTACAGATGTTCTTGTAGCAATATTGTGTGTACTAATAACGAATTCTGTAGGTATTTCACACTCCGTGGTGTTTAATATTGTCTTATTAAATGTTTTGGCCTTTAAAGTCGAAGAAGAGAGAGAGAGAAAGAGGAAATTGGTGGGGGAGAAGTGAGAGACACTTCGATTTCAAGGGGGGGGGGAGAAAGAGCATCTTATAGTTAGAAGGTCCCCAGGCAATGCCCGCTCGTCCTTCTGTTAAGGATAAAGTAAGAGTGAAGGCGTTAGTGTGATGATTGACATAAAAGACGGAATTTTGAAATTTTGTATCAGAGAAAGCTGAGGCTATTAATTTGGGAGTTTAATACATAATTTAGAAGTTCCTATTGAGGGGAGGGGTGGTAAATTTTGATTAATTTAAGTCGGGAGGGCTGCATGAGAAGCTTGCAGTGGAAACTTGGAACTTGGGAACCATCTCAGCATTTGCTTGAAGACAGAGGAAAACCAAGGAAAACCTGTGTCGAGATGGCTGGTCGCAGGACCTTTCGGGTGCGCATTGACTACTAGCCAGCGTTCCGGCAGACAAAAGAGGAATTTGTACGACCCCTAGGTTTCCGTAACTTGTGCCATGGGCATTTAAAGTCGAAACTTCTCTAAATATTATTTCAGAATGTAGTCCGTACCGCAAAGAAAACACTAATCCTTACCATTACAAAGATTTATTTGTTAAATTTGCTTAAATAAACACTCTGTGTGCACAAATAATTATACAAAACAACATAAACACAAAATTAAAATTCTGATTTTTAAAGAAGTTGGTATATATATTTCGCTCTGGCTTTAAAGGGTTATTTTCTATGTGCGTCACAACATTTGATATATAATGGTCGAATATTTTGATTACCAAATGTTTCCAATGTACATGCTATGAAAATTAGACTAGGTATTAGGCCTTTAAAGCAATAAAAAATGTTAGAATATCACTTTAAAATATATCGTGACAATTGATTTTCTTCAATATCCTTTCCAATCCATCGTTCAACATCATCGTAATATTTAACGCTCTGTAACTGGTACAGTTAAGAACGTATTCTTAAATAAATAACAAAACAAACCAAAATAATGTACAACGCGTTATAACGTTTAAGTATTTCAGGTCTAGAGTTCAACCCTCAAATCATAAAAAAAAAAATCCGTTTGTCACTACGCGCGCATTTTTGTAATAATAGTAATAAAAAACTAGTTTTTAGTATGACAGTACACGAATAGATCTAAAGTAGATTCATTATAGCTACTTAGGTCTAAATATAGGGATCGGTACTAGGTTATAAAGAAGTTCACGCTCACGTTGTGATCGGAATATCAATGTAATATTTTGAAAGCTGTGTGATCCAAAGGTTCCGCCATCCCTAAGGACTGAAATTCAGATACGCCCACTGAACCCAGAATCGAAGAACCAGGACATGCTTAATCATTGTCTTCTCTGAAGTGAGGCTGAGTTTAATTTAGAAAATTTCCTAAGCGTCTACCGCCATAAGGATTACCTCTAAAGTATAATATTAAAGAGTGTGGAATTCGAGCAGGAAACTGTGGACAAGGACTCAATGAAACAGAAACTTACCCACCAAATAAATAAATTCTCTATAGTTGGTAGTGGTGTTTCCTCCACCCCAGAAGTAATGGTTATACCTCCATGACAGTTTCTCAAGAATTATAGGCATTTCTTCAGCTACTGAAATTCCTGGTATAGGACTGCCATTTAAACGCGACACAGTCACATAGTGTTGTGCCCCGCGTGGCCTTGTGGTTGTACGTTGACAGGAACGTGCTGTCTCCATCATCAAGGTTGCAGCATAATTCTCTGTAACGTTATTATATAACAAGACTGCATGGTATAACAACCCAGAAGATCACAATCTGAAATCGAAAGAGATCCATTTATCGATTCGTATGTTAATTACTGCATTCTGGACCTTTTTTCCGTACAGGGGCGATAATTAATTTCAAATTTAAGCTCTTAGTTTAAGGGTTGGTTAAATATGTTATACCAGTGCTGTGTATATAATAAGTGAAGAAAATGACCACCTCCCTTCCCAGGTAGGAAAGATGACTTGCATTGGAGGAGCGGATTCTTTGTCTCGGGTGTAAGTGATGTGTCAGAAATAACATCTAGAACGTATGGACAACGAACTGAATACGAAATGTCCAGTAAACTTACACATGTGTCCAGAAAGTTTCCTTACTTAAAGTGTTTCGGAGATAAATATGCCCTTCCTTCTTCAGTATCTATCTACGAACCTACTTAAACACATTTCGATGAAGTTCCTTTTGCATTGCGTAATGCTAAATTATTGGCTATTCGTGTAACAAGATTTAACGACAATATCGTCAGCTCAGACTATAGCGTCGAATGGCAGGATGAATCATTAATAATGAATTAGAAGGGATATGGAAGCAAGCAGTCATTGTCTCAGGCCTCAGCCACAGCAGGTGTCGGGTGTAAGATTTGAACCCAGAAATTTCCGAAAATGAAGTAACAGCAATGATCAACAAAATTATGTACATCACACACTGACATTCTTACCTAAGTCCATGGGTCAGATTTATTTTTGAGAAACTGCTAATATCTAAGCTCTTCATTAAATTATCCGCCTTTATGGAACCCAAATTTTATTATCTTCTTCACAGGCATCCATATCCTTAGCCACTTTAATCCAGCCTCACATCACCTCTGCTAAATGATTAGCCATCTTATGCTTCCTCATTTATGCTACTGGCTGGAGAACCATAACCCTTTCTTATCAACGTGTACTGCTAGATGCTTCTGTGCACACGATAAGGGGAAGTGTGTATTGAGAAACAGATATGTTTTTTCGTGGTTCTGCCATCTGACTCAATGGGGCAGAGTCCTTCTTGACAAGGTACTATTTGTTAGCCTGTTAAGGAATTCCTTTTCATTTATGCATCTCAAACATTAATTACTGTCTGCCAGAAAGCCGTGTCCTCAGTCAGATGAATCTAGTTCACAACTTAATGATATCTTGTAACAAAGTCCTTTAGAAGGTAACAGTCAGTAAGTCAGTCAAGAAATTACCCGATTTTTATATAAACCTAAGAATATTTACTGACACCGCCACTGGTCTGTATCCTCCGCCAGTTTAATCCTCCAATCATATTTCTGTAATATCTATTTGAATATTATATTACCATCTGTGGTGCTAGCTTTTCTGAGTGGACTTTTTCCTGCAGGAATTCTTCCCAGAATTTTGTATGCATTTCTCATCTCACCCTCCTTGATTGTATCGTGATATTATTTGGTGAAACATCCTCAATACGTGTTATTTCCGTGATATCAAAGATCATGTTTTTCAGAACACCAGGTAAAATTATAGTTTTTTATTTATTAATCTTTAGGTTTATAGATAGCTTCACTGTCTATTTTAATATTATACCATCTCACATCCTCATACGTTCCTCAAGTGATCGCTTTCCTAGACGTTCTCTTATTAAAATTCTGTATACATTTCGAGTCATGAGTGCTACTGTACTTAAACTGCTTAATGTCAATTGTAGGCCTATGAATTAAGTTCATCGTTAGTACAAATTTAGTGCCTTAGCACCAGCTTTTTTCCATTCGTGACAGGACTAAACAAGATTAATTTGGTTCAGTGTAAGCGAAAGGATTAGTGCGAGACGATCAGATCTCATCCACCTGACAATTGCTTTGTTATATCTCGTTTTTACCCCTCAAAGTGTCAAGAAAACTAAGAGACATAAGCCCGGGAAGTAACAGCGTTACTTAATCCACACAACTTCGTCTGTTTTGGATTTGACTGACAGCTCATCTCTCCTTCTCAATTGACTGATGAATGCTATTTTTATTCAACTCGGGCAGTGAGTAGACTGTTTTGTGTTGGACACGTGCAGGAGCCGCGTAATTTATTTTTGGAGGAATATATCCCATTACAGAAGCTAATTATATATTTATTTATATATTTACGTAGGGGAACAGCTGAAATAGATGACCAAATGTTATATGATCCTAAATGAAGGTTACAGACATCTTAAGAGAAAAGAATTGTAATGATTAAATGTGGTACGGATTGGGAAATTAATATCAAAAGTAACACTGCTTGTCTGCCGGAATTTGTCCGCGATGTGCTGACTGTTAAAGTAACACGAGTTTCCTCCCACACATTGGCGTTATATTGAGCTTGTTTGGGTTATTATCGCTTATAAATATGCTGATAAAGATTGCTGGTTCTTGAAAGATCAGCAGCATTTAATATCTTATTCATGAAATGCAAATGTAACTGCATTAGTTTATTCCTATAATTTTATTGACTTGAATAATTTCCATATGTTCTATACGATGTTACCAACGATATTCGTGTTTAGAAACATTTAGCATACTTAATTTTTTATTGCAAATAAAAATCCGTTCATAATGGTGAGTGTATTCTGGGATTTTGCTCCAAGCAGTGTTTTAGAAATTGTACAACGTTTCGGAAGTACTTACTGCCCACATCATCAGGGCGATGAATGGTCATCTCAGAAGACAATCAGTCATGCTCGTAGCCATAAGCACCAGAAATCTCACCAAAAGTATGCTTGATAGGATAATCACGTACAGATTTCACACTGCATAATCATAAAGTCTGTAACTTTTATAAATAACAGATGTCATTGCACAAATGGAAATATTCTTTCTTGAATTTAAAATTAGACCATACGAATTCAGCAGTCTTTACAAACCATTTATAAAAGTACTTTCGAATTTTAACGTAAAATATGGTTTATTGAGTTGATAATAACTGACATTATAATATTTTATGTAAGACCAGATTACCATATTTATTTCACATTAGACGAGTAATTTAATTGGTGAATCATGCGGGTAGAAAAACTAATTTACATCTGAGTCAAGGAAAATGGTTGTGTTGAGAGAAGTGGAAATTTGAAATTCGAATTTGTATACCTTCTTCGTGATTGGTTGAGGTCGTCGCTTTTGGAATGCCCTATGATGGTGTCAGTATAGATCAAAACACTTTTTAACTTTAATTGCCTAGTTGTTTTCCTATTAATTGCGTGCCCCAATGTTGTTCCTCGAGAAATTTTCGTAGTATTGTTTTTTATCCCTGGAGAGCTCTGTGGGTGGTAGTAGTCATGAAAAAGGACATTAAAGTAGAATGTCTAACCCTTTAAGCGTCAAATTCAGAATAATTTATTGTTCTTCAGGGTAGCCGATTTCTTCCTTATACCGTTTATTGTCCTACACTTCCCCACTGTTATTTTAAAACGATATAACCGATTATCGACAAGTCGCAATGTTTTACTTTTTATTTTTTTTTTGATGAATTTTTATCCCAGTTTCTATCTCACTATTTCTTTGAAACACACTTTATAAATTTCATTACGTCTTTTATATTTCCTACCTTTATTTATTTGTCTGTATTTATTCCCATTTCTCAGTCGCGCTTTTATTGTGGGTCTTCAAATTATGCGATATCAGATATCGCATAATTTATGACTGTATAAATTTTTATAATTTTAGTGCCAGAGCTGTTTCTTTGTTTCGACTCGGGATCTGTTTTAACATCTTCGTTTTCCATAACAATTCGTACTCGAAATGCCGAGATTACATTTTAAAGTAGAAAAAGGTCATCATTCTACCACATATGGTTTGACGGTGCACAGCCTTGACATTTCAGACGATTTCGCAAAATAATATAATGAACATCAACGCCGCTGTATCCTTCTGCATATTTGTAATGTGAATTTAAATGTTTCTTTCAATGCATGCGTTGAATGCTGTGATCATTATGGATACTGTGGTAATAGGAATTTCGAATGTAGCGTTCTGTTGTAGCATTATACCTCTTCAGGCAACGAAAAGACCTCAGATTAGAAATTCTTCACTGAAATTCGAAGTTTTTCATTTTTTAAAATCACTATAACATGAACTCTTCTTACCGATTCATGGGCTACCGGGTTATAAGTAGAGAAAATTTATTGAAATTTCATGACGTATTAAAAATGTTACAAACGTATTGTTAAAAATAAGTTCACATATTACTCAATATATCAAAATAGATTTGTGTTACTTCTGTTAATTTTACGATCAAAATTAAATATTTAATTTAGGTGACAAAAATTTACATATTATATAACATGACGATATAAAAATTAAATGCGGTCCACAAAAACTATATCTGAGAAGCTTCAAGTTTAGAGCCCCCTTCTGTACACCGAGTTTTAAGGTTGATACCTGCATATAATACAAAGCGAGGTCTTCTGAAGTTAAATTTTGGGGTATTAAAATTGTTTCTCTCCGCGTTATTTCCAATTAATCAATTAAAAATTACACTTCTCGTATGTTCCATGCCACATAACATAGGCGTCCAAGAGTCAATGGGACGTTTCGATAGAAATTTCCTGCCTGCTCTAGGTGTCTCATCCGGTCGTCACACCTTGGTTGACCTCCACCCTCTATTGATTGTGTCTGTTTATTCGCACCCTTAAGGAGATCATCCATCAACCCTTTGTACTTCAATTGTGGTTGGCCACCCAGACGCAATTAGGGTCGCTTCAAGTGCTGATAGCGTTTCAGGGTGCGGAGAGCCCGAACGTGTGAAATCTTTACCGTGTCGGATGATTACTTTTTTATACCCTGTGACATGTCATGGGTGTTGGACGTTAACTAATGGTATTTTCAATTTCTAATACTTCATCTCCTTTCCTGACAGGATAACATATTGCTTATCTATAACCTACAAACTTTAATGAATAAAGCTGTATTTTTTTGCCATTACATCACAAAGATCCCGAAGGAGGGTTTATTTATAGATAAATGCATTTTCTTGTTGTACAAAGCATCGACCGAAAACGTGTGTACACATTCTCACTTTTCAAAAGATCTGTTAGAAAAGTAATCTTTTAGTCCAAGGAAACAACATTCACAGTGTTGTTCTGCTGGGTTTTAACGCGGTGTAGACTCGTAGGTAGATACTAACGTTTCGGCGAACGTGCTGTCTCAATCTTCAGGGCTGAAGTTTGTGTGTGTCTACATTACAACACAGAAAACGAGTCATATTCGTCCTCGCCACTGTGAGAACCTCAAATCTTGCACTATTTAAGGATATTTAAGCATAAAATGATAGGAAAAATGTTTTAATTTAAAAGGTGTTAGTAACACAGGGAAATGAGAAGGATACTTAATGAGAAATATTTGGCAGGACGTGTATCATTGATAGTGGATATCGAGACGAAGAATGAGGATAAATTTAAATTAAGATAAATATAATGTGAAATGCAAATAGGATTATTGCCGGTTTCTTGAAAACATGATTAACGTTCTGGAATTTCTTAGAAGGATTTGAGGTTTTTACGGCGATGAGTCCGAATATGGGTGTCTTCTGCGTTGTAGCGCCGTGTAGTCTGGTATAAATTTACCGACGTTTCAGAGGTCGTTGCTGCCTCCATCATGAAATTATTGATGAGCTGAAAAACGTGCGATTACTACAGTTGAGAGACCCGAATGTAAGGGATGCATCTTGTATCTGGCTAACAAAATCTCATCTTCCGTTCTCCCTGAGCATATTCATTAGGAAATTAAATTATATTTGAGAATATGCCAAGTCAGCACCTGTAACACCATGTACTTATCCATTGTTATTTTAAGTTAAGGTAGTAAGTAGGATTAAGTTTAATTTAAAATTTTTTGAACATAAAATTAATCTTGTACTAAGTACTACTTCGTGAGGTTGTATAGTTTAGGCGGAGGTAAAACTCCACTTATTATAGATACCTATAGCATTGTGCTTAGTCATAGGGGAAATATAACTCCATATACGCCTTTCATACTGACTCAACAGAGTAATCCTTCTCTAGAAGTTTTGCTAGTCAATAAATTACCAACGTTATATAGAACCCGAGGTACATTACCGTGTTTGTATGAGGCAGCATATTCTTTGTTCTTAGCCAGATAAATCCAATCCAACCTACTCCGTGAGGCTGTTTGATAAAGCTAATCTTCACACTATGGATGTAACCGCTTTCTTTGATGCGACAAGCCTCAAATTTCGTGTTGGCGTATTTTGTTTCGTAAAATGTAATGTACTACACGCGTTCATAATTTCTCATCTTACGTACCGCGGCAAAATGTTGGATGCTTGTCGGATGGTTCAGTGTCATCAACAGCCTTGATTTGGCAAGCATGCAAATTAAAACTTGTCACGTGAAAGTATTTTGGCTAACCGGTTCTACCGCGTGTCAGCTTGGCCTACTACGGTCAAAATCATTGAAGACTGGTAATCCTCGAACATAGCGTAGTAAATTTTCCCATTCACCGCTTTGCCATTCTAACGGACTGGTGCTGCCACCTATGAAAGGTTCAGTAAGTTTTGTAAATTGTAGACTTACTCATTGGCTTGTCAGTGTTAATTGTTTAAATCTCAGTGGTAACTATATATACCACTTACTTCAACATTTAGTAATTGTGTATGTTTTTCGCAGAGAGGATTTGTGGGTTTCGCGTGATTCTAAAGCAACTGTTATTTCCTTAAACAGCATAAACCATTCGTTTAATGGAGGTACGTTGGTTTCTTTTCGATAGGTAGTGAACTTTTAAATATTATTTGAACTTCGTGTTTCGGAATATTAAACTGAACATTGAAGGTATAATTACATTTTTTTGTACTTTGAAAGTACGGAGTATATTGTGTACTGAAGATATTCTATTCTGTACATTTTATCAGTTATTGTCACAACACGTCTTCATTAAAAATATTAATTCATAATACCGTTTAACTAGATAATCGCTGATTATTCTGAAAATTTACGAAAACAATAAATACATTCCGTGGAAATATGAGGAGTTATAAATATGTAAAGTAGGTAGTATAAATAGTTAATCGCTGTTGTATAAACGGGTAATGGACATTCAAGGAACAGACCGAGCGTGTTACCATGTTTCTGTGCAATCAATTCCCAGATAGCTGATCGAGTTTCC
Organism: Zootermopsis nevadensis; assembly: GCF_000696155.1. The sequence goes on from NW_019059763.1 coordinate 490,439, forward strand.
ATTTCAGATAGGGGCAGGTACGTTTATCGTCTCCACCCTATGTGCCCCACACAAACACCTATTTAGTGGTTACAGACATATTCTCCATGTGGGGCAACAGTTGAAGCGTAAACAGGAACACTGTATTTCATACATTTGCCTCATTGCCCTGTGCCGTGATGTTGATAAGCCGGAACTCTGTTTAACCGATTGTTCGGAGCGTGGTAGTATTTCGTTCTTTGCTCGTGAGATGGCGCTCGGTGACTAGAGTCCACACGACCTTTGGCGGTCACACATGAGACGCAGAGTGACCAAGAAATTACGTTTAGCAATTTAGAAATGTTATTTTTTTTTCGAACACTTGTATATTTCCTCCAAAACACAACACTCAGCTTGACATAATCATTTGTTTTTCACCTCTTACATGAATAATATATCTTAAAGCCGAATTTCTTTTGAAGCAATGAGTTCATGACAGTATTTTATTTTTTGTTCTGTTTTTAACACTTTTTCTCAATCTGTTCACAAGAATGCAATGATATAACCTTTAAATAGGTCATGACAACTCCACCCAAAATCTTGCTTACTCACTATTCATAAATATCTTGTAGGATGATTCTCCGCTAAGTAAGCTGTTATAGAGTAGCTAAAATACACTACATACAATCACCTAAGTAGACCCTAAATTAGTTATTTGGATTTACAGCGGCTCTGTTAGCTCCTAGTCGTGAATTTTTTAAAGTTTGTATTTGTTTTATCTCTGTCTTTCTTATTACGTCTGCAGGTGGTCCGTTGAAATTTTACGGCAATTTATTTTAATTATTTTTCATGCATTAGTCTATAGAATCTTTCAGGATCGAACCGGGTTCTCTGAATATTATTAACTTGGTACGGAAAATGTTGGACACACTGGATGGTCAAATTATAATTGTAATTTTATTGCACCTATATTTTAAATTATAAATTTACCTCTCAAATTGCAAACACGTTAAGAAAATAACCGTGTACTTTGTTCAAATCATTGTGAACTCATCATGTGTTCACGGCAATAAATTTTTTTGTTACAATTGCGGATATGTAGGTATAATAAGAGGAAGATTTGTTTGTGCCTCCGAAAGTCATAGGTGAACAAATGATTAGCCAAACTGAGTTGTCATCACAACAGTTCACACTGAGCCTTACCCATCTTCGACTGTTTACCCAAAAACTTCCTACACACAGACAATACTTTGTAAATATCAGAACTCTTTATTGCAAAATTCTATGTTGGCTGGTTTCCTTCAGGATGCAGTAGATTTTTACTGTGGAACAGCACAATTCTTTTACAAACAAAAATTAAAATCAAGACACATTTCTTATTTAATTTTGATTTAAATGTAACTCTTTGAAGTACGAATCACATCTAAATAACATATAAGAATCCAGTCCGTACCGCAAAGAAAACACTACATGTCACCACTACGAAGATCGATTAGTTAATGCTCTTTAAAGAAATAATCGCTGTTTATTCTGATAACTATGCAGACCGATAAATGCACTTTATTGGTCAGATGCTGAATTACTGAATGTTATAACTGGTGGTACATAAAGTTACCACTGTGCTTTAAAGGGCACGTCGAACTTGTGGCTCAACCTAGAAGACTTTATATCATTTATTGGCCCGGTCTGTGGTTCTGTGATTCTTAAAGGACGATAAACGTAATATCTTTATGCTTAAGACGTAGTAAATGGAGTGTGTCCCCGTTAGGTAACGTGTATCAAGATCTCTGATGGCTCACTGCTTTCAAAGTAATAAAAAGTTGTAATAAAAGAAAGTATACCGAACGTAGAATGATCAAAATAAAACCGAAACGTTTTTAATTTTTTTTATACAAATGTGTACTATGACTTCAATGACAGTGAAATTACAGGCAGATGAAATTAGAAGATAAATTTTAAGTTAAATAGCTTTTAAGTCTAAATCCATGTCTAAGGAGTGTGACGCACGTGTAATGTATCGGTTTAGAATGCAATAAGAGTGCTGAGTCAGATCAACGTCTATTGGAACCAGGGGAATAAACCCGAAAACACAACACTGGGTGAAGAATTGGTGCAAAAAGGGGGTAAACATAGAAACACAAAATGTTTTAGCGTGAAGATGTTATTTAGAGAAGCAAGTTCGAAGCTTTGATACGAAATTATTGAGGTCTGTCCTGGAGATCATGAGCGCATGCTTTAAAATTTTCATTAGCAAATAAACCTTGATATTTTGTTTTTGCTAGTTTAATACGAATCTAATCATTAACAACGTCTGTGAATACATTTTAGTATCATTATCAAATTCTTCTTCTAGCAATGTTTGATCTGTTATGTGTTTCGACTTCCCGGTCTCTTTCTCGGATTTATCTGCAAATTTTGGTTGAAAATTCGTGACTTCTGTTGGTATTCTTACGTATTTTGGCATTTGTGTTTGGTAATTTGATAGTGTATATTTTATTTATCATATGTCTGTTAATTTTTTTATTTATACACTTTTACGTATTTGAAGATTTGGGTTCTTACATTTGGATCTGG